>UZAF01018726.1:12898-30055 GCA_900617895.1 Haemonchus placei | reverse complement strand
AAGTCGAGTGCGGGGGCGCATCCCTCAGGCGGGATTGATTAACGCCAAAACTTTATCCACTTTACACTTCCTCTTTTTCAGAAAATAAACAGATTTGATCGCCATGTGTAATTTTGGCGTCAATTTGGGATCGTGGAGTACCAGATGGGGTATTTCGGCACATTTCACTTTCTCAATTCTTCTTGGCCAAGATGATGGTATTTTCCCCGATGTTAGAAAGTGATAATGTCTCATTACAGAGCACATGTGAACACTGCTCCTCAGCTTTCCGTTCCAGCATTTCATCACTTCAAGGTGGGCTAATCAGTAGGCATGGATGATGATCATTTGATGGTGGTAACTGGAGCCTACCTTCATTCTACCCATGTAGAGGAGACATCCGTGGAATAGTTGACGAAAACATCGAAGAATATGGACTGTCAAAAAAAAACTGAAAGTTCATGTGCCACACAAGTTGAGGGAGATATACCTGACGCCGAGAAAAAGAGTTGCGCAATGAAGGCCACCCAGGAACCGAATAATGGGTGTTGATAAAAAATGGAATATTTACGATAACTTTACTCACAAACGATTTTGGCAAGCACTGGATGAACCTGCTGAAACGAGGTCCAGAGCTAACCTTTTTATCGAAATAAGGTACGACACCCTTGGTGGGACTACAAAGGTGCGATATATGTATGTAGTTTGAAGTGCTTCCAGGGAACCAGAATGTCAACTCGGACGTCTACTCATTAGAAATTCATGGAGCAATGGAAATGCCCTCTAAAATTAGAGAGTCACAAAGGAGTAGTGCTATGGCGAAGTCAGATCGTATGAATTTTTTGGTGACAGCAAAAATTATCAAAAAATGGAAAAACCTTTACTGAAGATTAGAATATAAAATCTGATGCGTTCCAGTTTTTTTGCCAAAAAAGACCAGAAGTTCCGCGAGGGCCATGCTATAAAATTACCNGTCACAAAGGAGTAGTGCTATGGCGAAGTCAGATCGTATGAATTTTTTGGTGACAGCAAATATTATCAAAAAATGGAAAAACCTTCACTGAAGGTTAGAATATAAGATCTAATGAGTTCTAGTTTTTTTTCCAAAAAAGACCAGAAGTTCCGCGAGGGCCATGCTATAAAATTACCCCAAGAAAGGTAAAATATAGCCGAACAAATTTGGGTATATGTCATCGATTTAAGTCTGTTTGATAGGAGAAAAAATTGTCCTGTGAAAAGCTCAGAAATCGAAATTACTTTCTGAACTACCCAATAGTTTGATAAGGCAGATATGACAGTGATGATCATGACGACTAATTGGTCTCCATGGTGGATTATTAAAGGTTAGACCAGTGGAAATAGCGTTGTTACGCGAGAACTGGCCAGTGTCGATTCTGAACAAAAACTGGAAGCTATAGGTTCCCAACGGGATCGAAGAAGTGGCAGATGGCGTGATTCAAGGACTGAGTTGAAACACATGTACAATGTGTGGGCTCAACGGCGGAAGCCACTGTTTCATGTCCTTGGGCCNCGTTCTTAGTACAACTACGACCTGCTACGTAAGTAACCATAAGGTAATGCTCACATATTAGAGGTCTTTTGAAGCGTCAGTGGCCCTGTGGTCATAGGGGGTAACAAACTTTGAAAAAATGGGACCACTGGAGAGGGTGTAGAGGTGATTGTTGCCAAACTGATTTATGGAAAGGCCTTGATTCCTATATGGAAAGAAAAGGAACGAGGAAAGAGTTAAAAAAGGGCCCACGAACCTACGGAGAAGAAATGAGAATATGTGGTGTGCAAAAGAAATAGTGTCCTATGGCGTCAGAAGAAAAAAAAAACCAAAGGGCGGCAGGCTTTTAAAGTCGGCGAGTGAAGTTGCCTTCAAGAGGGAGGATAGCGTTCCCGAGAGATTAGAGCCGAAAAGCATTAGCAACTTTCAGAAAAACGCCTCTGAAATATTATCAGGTTTTATTGTTTGGTGTAAAGATTGGCGTTTTTTTATGAAGATTGTAATTTATTAATTAGAAAAAAGGATCTGAATACGAGTGGATCGGGGACGCTTAGCGTTCGCGTATGGAGGCTGCTCTGAATAGGACCTCCATTCAGAAAGTAATGATTTAAACCCACTAAAACGAGTGCTGGTGTGGGAAAATAGCAAGTAATCTTACCCGATCTATAAATATCCCGCCTACGGATCTCAATTTAGTGAGCGGGATAAAAAGAGCCGTTCCTGGAAAGCTCAACTGTGGGTTCAGGCTGAAATTTCGCCTACAGATTTCGCCCAAGCCATTTTAGGCTATTCTCCAGGATTCCAGACAATAGTCGATCAGATCCTCAAGTGACTTGGATATTAAATAGCATAGTCAAGTGCATAAGAACCTTGGTATAAACGTCAAAACTCATGATGGAATTCCCATTCTTAGACCGAGCAAATCGGTTCGCGGCCTTAGTGATGATAACCGTTCAGATTGTCAATTCTCTTTCACACTCAGACAGGTTCCAGCTTTGAGCAGGAGGTGGGAGTTGATTTTGGGTTTCCCTTCAACTTTGTCTTTCCGTAATTGATTCCCTTTGTGCCGCACAGGCTCAACGTCACAACTTGTTTCAGCAGCCCGGAAATCCTCTACATCGTGGCATGCGGGTGTACCCGCCTGAGATTTTCACTCCACCGCCCTCACATTGTCATTCTACGAATATATGAAGAGGAAAGAAGGCAATCTTATTCGCGTTGACATTAATTGAGGAGTGAGCCGAAAAATGAGCGAAATTCCTTTGAAATTCCCAATAAAAAGCCACAATGGATCGAGGCGGCTAAGAAAAACCCGTGAGACTCCTACGCACTTCGATTGCTTCCACTCACAAGAGGCGGAATTTCATAAATTTCTGCAGACTGCGAGAAATCTGGCAAATTCGTTGTCTGTTATTCTCTATCGATCGCTTCTTCCTATAATTTTTTTGTCCTTCATAGTTACTTGTCTCTGAACGTTAAACCGACTGTCTTCTTCACAACTTCAGCTCCTCACATTTCTATGTTTTTGGTCGATAAAGGGTCTCAAACAATTTTATCACGGTCACTCGGTCTTTCTTACACCCTGGGCATCTCGCGCTAAACTTGATTATTTCATAACTTTCCGTAAAGCACAGCTTGTCTCATGGGTGGCTGAATCACCCAGATGTGAGCCTGCTCATTATTCACTAGAATGAACTTTGTTCAACGCAGAGGTGGTGTAGTGGCAAGTCTCTCACTACCATACACGCATGGTCACGGGTTCGAAGCCTCTATCGATATCCGCCTAGGCTAACCAAGTCTTCCATCCCTCGGTTAATTGATATCTGTGAGGATAAAAGAACTGACTTGTACATCCTGGCCACCACAATTCATTGTATGGGCTCCAGACGCATTCAATACGCCACTACGATTTTGAATGGAAGTCGAGTGCATGGACACATCCCTCGGATGGGATTGCTACTACGATTTTCAAACGAAGTCAAACGCAGGGACTTCCCTTCAGACGAGCTAATCAGCACCAAAATACTGTATCTACTACCCTTTACAACTTTTTTACTNTGGGCTCCAGACGCATTCAATACGCCACTACGATTTTGAATGGAAGTCGAGTGCATGGACGCATCCCTCAGACAGGATTGCTACTACGAATTTCAAACGAAGTCAAACGCAGGGACTTCCCTTCAGACGAGCTAATCAGCACCAAAATACTGTATCTACTACCCTTTACATCTTTTTTACTCAGAACGAATAGTTCTAACGATATATCCTTTCTTTCTACCACTGTTTGTTACCATCGCTAAGTATGTATGAGAAATGAGAGAAATGACGGAAGAACACGTTCCCTGAAGTTGGTACCCTCTACTGTTTAGCAGTTGTGCTTAGGGGAAGCTATAAAATCAAGGCTAATCGTGACGTTGCAAAAAATAACCCCATAGGTACGCCCTAGGACAGGTCAACAGGACATTCAATGACGGAGGTTGTCTAGTATTATGATAGAGGTAGCGAGGGGAACGGAAATTCATGACATGACCACTGATTCCTTTTCTTTCATTCCCGACCCCCTTTGCGGCGGTGAATAATTTACAGAAGATTTCTGTCGATCAAAAGTATTCACATAAACTCGGATATTAGGTTATCACGGTTCCGCACTGTAATAAATAAAAGTCAGGGAAAGATCTCTCTACTGGCTAATGCTGCTTAGTTCCACATCGACTGAATCTAACCAGTTGAACTATATATGATAGCATATAGTAGCGCTCAAAAGCCTTCGGTGAAATGGTTCTTCAGCCGTACTTTTCAGTCGTAACTCCTTTCCTACTGGATCTAGTCAGCCAAATTTCGATATTTGGAGCGTGGGTGTAATTTGAATATTTACCACTATTAACCAGCAATCTGCCCATGTTCCAGATATTCCAAAGAGCATGAACACAAAATCGACTGAAAATGGAGATGATGATCCTTCTAGCATCTCTTTCCTTTTTGTCATGTCTAAAGTGCACGAGTGGTATGCCGAATACAATAGATAAGAAAAAATAAAGTGCGAATAAGTGCAGACGCCAACAACTTTAGCTTTAGCAAAATCTGCTACCGCAACAAACCCTTTGCTCTATCTGTGGTTGTTGGAGCTTCGCAGTCAGATAGTGTTGAGTAGGGTGAAATATGCTTTAGTTAGACAAATCCAAATTTCGCGCGATTTGGTCTACGACGAAAAAAGTTATGAACGGAAAAACGTCAAAGCATTTCACCGAAGACTTTTGAGCGCTACTGTACATATGTATCTACCTATATCTATGAAATGCAGGAAATTTATCGTTACTAAAGTTTATTCAGCTTAGTGATTTTTGTAGTTGAATGGGGCAGTTAGCGATAACTTGAGGTATTTAGCTTAAGTGAACTAATGGAAGTTGTGGTGCAGAATTATGTAAAAATGGCGAAGGAAGCGCGAAAATCGCTGACTTTTAGGAAATATCATATCATAAGGCATCAAAAAAGTAGTGAAAAAAGGGTTGTACGAGATTACTTGTCTGTAGTTGTCTGGATGTCTCACGCATAAGCGTATTGTTCGTTGGCGCCCTAACGATTAACTGTGAATGATGCAGCCTTAGCAAGGTCGTCGTAACACGGCCATTTTGGGGTGTGTACGTCGGCCGAGCCAGTTTCGGAGCCTTATAACGCCCTGACGAGGTCGCCTGTCGACGTTCCACGGGCTATCCTTGCTGGCCACAAGTTCATTCTAATGAAAACCTCAGAAACCATTCTCGTCGTGAACTGTGCCTTTAATTCTGCATGGAATGCCCGTTCTGAGAGATATTCCAAAAGGAAACTTTTCCGAATGAAGACCTGTGCTTATGAAGTTCAGAGCATGATTCGGAGCTTGATGCATGACAGGATGAAAATGGAGCAGAGTGGTTTCTTTGTTGGGAAGGTACTGGTATATTGGAGCTCCTCGAAAAGTTGTTCTGGAAAGAAGAGCCATGAGAAAAGCGATGTCAAAAGCATTTTTCTCGGTTTCTCGAAGTGACTTTTGCCATCACAGTGGTTTCCGCATCAAAGTATTCCCATGTGGAAATTGTTGAGCTTGTCTACACCGCAAAGCATCGTAACGTATCGGAATGGACAGGAAGCCAAACAAAAGGCGGTCGAAAACACTTGAGAGACCCGTGTTACGACGCTTAGCTGCAGAATGCACTTGTGAAAGCTGCCGATTTCCATTAACCGTAAACACTAATCTGGTGGCTGCTCAGAGTCATTTCCTTTGTTTAGTGAGATCCATAGAGTAGGAACAGATAGTAGAAGTGAAACCGAGTGATCTCCTTGGTGGGAGTTGCAACTTCTCTGGAGCTCAGTAGGTGTCTAAGATTGTGAGGTGAGCGATGCCGGAAACTCACAGCAAGAATGGAAGAGCGTGAGCGAAGAAAAGAAGTTAAGGATTGGCAGTAGTTGTCGTTAGCAGTTGTACGTGCGTGAATTAGTCATCTCATACCATTCCTCTGCCAAGTGGCTATATTCCTCCTCTTCGGGGGTGGTAGAATCACAACAAAGTTGGAAGACAACACCAAAAGCTTTGCAGTAAACTGATGGGTTCACCAGTGTCACATACCCTATTGAAGGAGGCAAGGCCCCCGAGGGGGAACTCGGCTGAAGTATGACGCATTTCAAGAGATTTTATTACCAGATTCAAGACAACAAAAATCGTCTCTCACTTAATTAATCATTTGTTTCTCGAATGCGCTAAGAGGAGGGCCAGTATAAGTAACTCCTGGCACATCTGAAAGTAGCCCTAGTAGTAGGGTTTGGCGAGTGGTCAGGTTCCCTGAAAACGCTTAGTCAAGAAACAAGTTGTGAAGAATAGGAACTGAGGAGCTTTGAAGATATCTTTGAGAACGTTTTTCCTAATTACTTGCAGCTATTTCGTCCTCCTTTCGAGGACAGCTTGTACATTTCCTCTCTGTTTCTTCTTTTTTTGTCGGCATGGATTACATCCCTCTCCCCAAAAGGTGGATCTGCTTCACAAACCTAGGCACGTTCGTGTTTGAGCGTATACGTTGGAAGTGGAATCAGGATTCTCTTTAGAAGTTCAGACAGTTGTGACGGAGCAATTGGTCGGGCATAAGCCGCCCCTCGAACGGCTCCCTTCATAGGTGACATGAGTTCACTAGTAGCGCTGTGTCGTGAGCGTGAAAAAGTAAAGTTCTTCCGTTCTTGCTCAGTTCTGTCTGCCTACCTCAGCCAAAGCAACGAAATTTTGAAGAGACCACCAATGAAGTCCGAAAAGACCGAACAATCTGTTAGTTTACACATATAACCGCCGAGGTCGTTCAATCACCTTATCACCCTCAGTAATGAAGTATGATGGATGAAACAAAACACCATCGGCTTGGACTGAAGGAAGCGGAAAGGACCGCTGTACCTCGTGAGATAGAGCAGCGGCTCATTGTAGTTTGATGACGATTCAGTCAGAATAAGAAAATTCACTGGTGTCAGTGTCTGACTTCTCCGTATAAACGTTGAATGAGAAAAGCTGTTGATGCTGACCCACCACGTGTTTCTCAAGGGTCTACAAATATGTATCCAGAGTGCATGTCTATGTTCTCCTAAGAAGTGGCGTCGTGAGGAAATTCAATACCCTTTTCAACAGTTACAAGGTTTTGTAAACAATCAAATTGCTTATTTTCTAGTGGTTTGCGACTTCAACAGCAGAATCATATCGCACAAGGTAGAGATGCCTACAGTCCCTGTCCGTCCCCTCTCCCACTCCATCAGTCGAGGGGAAAGGAGGTGAATTGAGGGAGCACCCCAGGCGAGTCTTCTGTCTTCTATTTCGGTGACCCTCAAGGTACGAAGTCCCACCATTTAAAAGCTGAACAACTGTAACCACATAGTGACAGTACTTCTTCGAGATGAATATTACCATTACAAATCGAAAAACGGCTTAGACAGGGCGTTACAGTTGCTCCAATGGGAACAGCACGCGAAAGTGGCCGTGTTTCAATGGGCTTGTAGGGGCTGCATCATTTACAATGGAGCGCATATGTTGAAAATTTGAACAGATAATAAGAGAGCATCGAAGTATGCTATGTGACAACAAAAAAACAACAATATCATAAGTAGAATAATAGTATGAAAACATAAGGGAAAGACAATGATAACGGATAATGTGAGGGGGTATCAGCACTGAATTCTGGTTGCATGCAGCCCCGACATATGGCGACAGCGATCTTGGCTGCGGTAGTAAGCTTTTCACGCAATCGCCCACAAGTAGTCTCGTCTAAGCTTCCCTTAAATGGGACTTCCGTCTTCATCATCCGTACAGCCCCTTACACTCGTGCTTTCATCGCCACCTTTGCACCATTTCTGCACCACCACTTCCTCTTTTCATTTGAACTGGATGTCCTGAAATTATCGTGCACTGCTCTTCCGAGCAGATGCTCGCAATCACCTACCCCACCGTTATAAAATTATACCTTCCTTGAGTTCGTGATGAGGAATTCATCACCTGAAAGGTTTAATGGCTTGAAGTACCACATTTGACTAGAACTGTGAGCCAGAATTCTTCCCTAGAGGGGACTGGCGTTTCGACTAAAGCTCGAATCTAGGAAGCAAGGAATAGCTACAGTTTTACCCCAACCATCTAGGTCCTCACACAGAGAATATTGTGGAACGTGCACGCCTATATGGTCCACTGCAAGGTACAAGTCTCGTGAATGGGTTACACAGTAACCCGAACACACACTCAAGCGCCTCCAAACAGGGGGGGTGGGAGGTAGGATTGCTGAATCACACGCCCACGGAGCGCAGAAATGTGACTTCTGTGCAAGGTTGCAAAGCTACAGAAACCCTTGACGATCATGTTGCTGTGTGAAGATCACAGAGGGGTTTAGAATATCATGTTTTGCCAGTGTCCTAAAGGGGTACTAAAAATGAATGAAGGGATGAATATCTGTCCTTGGATGATCTTCTGTGAGGTTTAAGCATATCGATTGCCAAGCACTACGACCATCGGAACATGGAAAACGACCTGTGGGTCTTTCACATTGAAGTCTGGGCAGGCTCCAAGGTTTGTTATGAGGCTGCTACAAGGGTGAAGGTGCACCTTCAACACAGCGTAGTATAACGGAATGCGTAGTATAGCGGAACGTGTACGGCAGTGAGGACTACGAATGAAGTCTTGCTTGCCCGGTAATGGTGCTGGTGTAGACTATGCTTGCAATACTTGGGTTCTGAGGAAATGGTGAAAGAAGACCTAAGTAAGAAGTGATGGAGTAGAATACGTGAATACAAAGAGGTCCTGATGTGGATCCAACTTCGAAACTGCAACTTTGTTGGATCTCTAAAAAACCAAGCTGCACTGAGGATATTCGATAGGCTCATTTTTTTCACAGCGCTCTCCCCATTAGCGGTAAGGAGTATAGGCAGGACAATGAGGATGAACTCTTGAAGGCATATCCCCGTTGAAAACAAACTACTGGCTGCTGGCGATGTGGGTGGCAGGGAAGCCGATTTGAGATGTGTGGGAGGATGAGATGTAACGCTGCGAAAAAGTTAAATGAATGACATAATAAAAAAAAGGAAGGAATTTGTGAAAGGCAGTGTGAAAAGCCGAAAATGAGTCAAGTGTAAAAATAGAGGGCAGATTTGGAGTCAGTATGTACGACCATGAAAATAGGAGCCAATAAGTTAGTCAATCTAACTAATGGAGCGAGTCCTGCGTTCCCCAGTGCAAGTTGACATCAGGAAAAAAGTTTGAGGATGGTCGATTGAACTTGGAAAGTACTAAGGATAAAGGATAAAATCATGGGGCGTTAATCAATCCCGTCTGGAGACAGCGCCCACGCATCCGACTTCATTCAGAATCGAAGTGGCGTGATAGATGTGTATGTGGCCTATACAATGACTTGCGGTGGCCAGGCGATGTACAAGTCAGTGCTTTAATCCTCCCAGATGAGTCTGAGACCAATTGACTGATTTTAGAGGGTATAGAAGACGTGGATGCCCTAGGAGGATATAGATCCGGGGCTCGAACCCGTGATCAGCGTGTGAGTTAGTGTGCCACTTGCCACTACACCACCTCCGCCCTCAAACAGTGATAGAGTTTCTCGATTCAGCTCCAGAGAATATTTTCTCTTCGCCTCATGCCGTCTTAATTATCCTTCCAGACCTTCGTAGACTTCAATCAACCTTCACGCTTTGTGGGTGGGCGAGTGCGAACAAACGTCAGTGATCTCTGAGCTCTGACTCATCAGACAGAATTCCTCAATGATAGCTTTTCTCCTTGCCACCACTTCTCTTCAAAGCTTTCAAGCGCATGAAACGGTTCAAGTTTGTCATATATTTATGTTCAGTGTAATGAATAAAATGAACGAGGGAAAGAGTGAAATATGGAACGAAAAACAATTCCATCTTGCAGTCGCTGCAGCTGATGGACTGCACTTTACAACGTGCATCACTGAAAGCAATCAAATAGCATCACGCTTTAAGCATTCAAACAGCTACACAATTCGATGCGAACCCTTTGGAACATTATTAGCTCCAGTTCAGCACGGGGAGAACCCGAAAACTGAGGAATGACGGGAGTAGCATTGAAATACATCTCTTCTGATCCCTTACTGGTTACCGTTCAGACCGACACTAATGCAATAGCGAATGGGCATTTCCCCAAGTATGACCTATCGGTATGACACATTCCCTTCAAAATAATGTTCGCTGCTTTAAAAACACTTACTCCACTGGAATTTTCTTTCTTTGACGAGAAGTGCCCAAGAATTGCTTGATATGTCCCAAAAGAGACCACAGCTGTGAGCTGGGAGACACCGAGAGGCTCTTGCGTTGTATCGTTGGGTCGTTTCAGCTTAACGCCCTTCAGATATTTTGCTAGTAGCCAGCACTGAACTACTAAGGCTCAGATTTCCGGCCAAATGGGAATTTCTCACTGAGAAAAGGCGTGGAAGATCAGAAAAGTGCCAACTTCTCAATTTTTGGAGAACGCCTAGTTTAGAAGAGCATCACTCTCCTGGAGGATTACCTAGGGTTGAATGGCTGTGTATAGTGAATTAACAAGTAGAGATCCCGGTGTAATTGTCTACAGATTTGTAGGAGCTAAAATATTGGTCACTTTTTCACCACGTTACCATGATTAAGCTCGGAGCTAAATCCCACTTCATGTACGGGATTTGAAAAAACATATGACAACGTTCCCACACAAAGTGATTTTCACTTCTTCAGCGGTTACTTACGGCACTGTGATACGGTGAGCTATGGCAGGAAGCCTATACTCAATATTTCACACCTTCCTGAAGCTCAATGGTAAATTGGCCCAAGGAGTGAAGGGTGGTGTTGAGGAATGAATTTTAGAGTATGGAGCACCTTGAGCGAGAGAACTTCGAACTATCCTATCTCCTCCATGAATCCGAATCTTGCAGTTACCACAAGGCTCCCCTTCGATTACCCCCTCAAGGATGACTCCATAATATCAGGCTCTCCTTCTTCAGCTTCATCGTCAGACTGGTCTAGTAGTTAATGAGCTCACGAGGAACGGGTTAAATTAAATATTAGTGGGTGGCATCAAAGAGATAAACGTCATTTTTCTACCAAGAAAATTGCGAAAGGAAGGTCCAGGAGGATCACTTGGTGCTATGGATGTCTTAATGGTTCCTCGTCATTAGCATGAGCCTGGCCAATTCGGCGGCGTGCTCTGAAATTGCCTCGAAAGAGATGTTGAAGAGGCCAAACGGTAAACAAATAACGGCGACCACCATGCGCGTTACACGTTACAAGGGGAGGAGAAGGAGAAGGAAATAGATGGGCCAGCGAGATCACATTAACGAGACCACATGCTGCAAAAAGTGGTCTAGATCGCTCGAGGTTCGCTATCGGGGATGCCTTCTAGGAGCCCCACGTGGGCGATATATATAGGTATAGAAAACTGCAAAGCTGTTTTCCATGAAGTTTCTTCTTTAGACAGATTGGCGTGCGGTTGTTCCCCCTTCCTATACCTGACCAACTTCGATACAGATTCACGGAGGAGTTCTTTCCGAGCAACATCAGGAAGCGAGTAACGAGCGAATTCGGAACAGTTGGTCAAAAAAGGGCATGAAGTGGTTATAATGGAATCACAACGACTAAAAATGGTGAATTTGGAGGAACCATTCGCAGAAGAAGAAGATCACATGGAAGATGAGACGGGTGTTGTGCTCATCAATGTCCTGGGTTGCTCTCGGACTGTTTGACGAGGCCTGAGTGGCTCCATCGACGAGCAGCAGCAGCAATTCCTCCTCCTCCTCCTCCTCCTACTGCCGTTCTGCTAGCCATGTCTATCATCGGACACCTCTTACCAAATAGCTACACTCAGTTCCAGCCCCACCACATGAGGGCACCTTTCCTGTCTCCCTGACACCTTTCAGTAAACGTCAAAGCAGTTCCGATTTCTCTGGCGATTGGATGCAATACGATAGAAAATGCATGGGAAAGGGAAATGCAAGAGTGGCTGAGAAATGAATGATTGCGAGGGAAAATGATTGCCGCCAGTCTTACCAAGAAATCGAGACATCATAGGACCACCTACTCCAGTCAGCTCCGTACCCTTGAGTCGTTCCAGGTGTTTCCCCAGTTCAGCAGCAATTTGGAGACCAATAGATGGCTGGAACAATCTTCATGTGTTTCTGCTGACAAACATCTGTTTTGAGGATGCCGACGAAGTGGCAGGACATGCCAAATCAACTTTTGGACGATGCCCCACACTTCTTCAGCCTGTGGGAAGGGAAATGAAATGTAAGCCTTCCTGGGGAAATGGCTGGGTAGAGCATGTCCATCACTCTTCGTCGCTTTCGACTTTTGTTAGCTATTCATTGAAGAATCAGTTCAACAAATAATAAATCATGCACAACAACACATTGCTGTGACAGGATAAATGATTTATGGGAGCCCCAGGGAGGCTGTGCTTTCCATTCAAAAACTCTTATGGCAACACCAACTTTTCCTCTAAACTTTATTGTTAGTACGAAAATAATGTATTCTCTCACTTTACATTAAGCACACAGGTTCATAGCAGTTTGGGTGAGAGTGGAATTGTGGGGAAGGACTCTTATAACTTTTCCATATTACCCAATACTTAGCCATTTTTATGAGCGCTAAGTTGAACTCGATTCGGGCTAAGTAAAGGAATCATTCATGTCGGATGGAACTTGGTGCGCCACTACATATGTTCAGATATAGCCCCAGAATCAATTCTCACGCATCTTGTTCTCCCAACCCTTCATCCTTGTAGTATGATAGCCAAAACCAGGATGTACTGAAGGAAAACGACGACCTAAACTTCATGGTTCAGATCGAACAGGCCTCACTGTTTCCTTGTTTCCTTTCCTAGCCTTGCCCTCGAATTTTTCCCGAAGTGATTATTGTTTCCTTCGAAGTCCACTCACATGAATATTTGGTTTTGGGCGGGGGCTAACTTTTGAGCTGTAGAGGTNGTTAGTACGAAAATAATGTATTTTCTTACTTCACATTAGGCACACAGGTTCATAGTTCGGGGAAGAGTGGGAGTGTAGGAAAAGACCCTTATAACCTTTCCATATCACCCACTACTTGGCCATTTTTATGAGTGCTATGTTCAGCAGAACCTCTTGAGCTGAGTAAAATAATAATTCATGTTGGATATAACTTGGTGCGCGACTACATATGTTCAGATATAGCCCGAGAATCAGGTCTCACGCATCTTGTTCGCCCAACCCTTCATTCTTGTAGTATGATAGCCAAAACCAGGCTTGTACCGAAGGAAAACGACGACTTAAACTTCATGGTTTAGATCTGACAGGCCTCACTGTTTCCTTGATCATCGCCCTAGCCTTGCCCTCGAATTTTTTTCGAAGTAATTATTGATTCCTTCGAAGTCCACTCACATGAATATTTGGTTTTGGGCGGGGGCTAACTTTTGAGCTGTAGAGGTCTTGAAGGGAGTGATGTAATGTATTATAGTAATAGTCTTTCCAAGTCTGGCCAGTGAAGACTACCCCATAGGTGTTACTATTATATTTAAAAAGGTACAGTCCCTGAACCCTAAACGCCCACTTCATTCAATAGCTGACAATGGGACCGAACTACAACATTGAAATTGTNCCTCATGACATAGCAATACTAGCAAATCAGTGCCTCTACTGGTCTACGGAAAGGGGTGCATGGGGCAGGGTCAGCAGGTTTCAAACGTCGCTTTACTCTTTGCCTCATGGACCTTTATTTTCTGCAGAGCGAAAAATGCTGTACCTTAACCACTTTCTCTTCTATTCGAAAGGAATCCGATAAAAATTGAAACTAATTTTTTCATTTTCGTAGATTAACCTTCAGCGGCGATTTTTTTTTCGCACCTCCATCCGGTTCCAAGCCTGGAAGACATTGCAAGGAGAATCTAGTGGTTAGATTTTTTCTTGATTTTTCACCCTTCTTACTCTTTGGCCAACGCCTTTCATTTATCAGTCATGGGCAGTTCCTCTATAGGGTATGTTGTACATGTGGATATAGATACTGCCCTTATTCTTCGACAATACGGTTACATTCACATTAATGGACACTCTTGGATGCTCCGATTTTACTGGATAGTCTGGAGTATGTAAATAAAAATTTCTGTGGTGAGAATATGGATGAAGGATCAAGTTTCTGTGTGTTGATCAATCCCGTCTGAGAGATGCCCTCCATTGCTCCCCTTCTTTTCAGAAATGTATTGAATGCGTATGTAACCTATGTTGACTAGCGGTGTCCAGCCGATGTAAAAGTCAGGGATTCCATCCCCTCAGGCGAACCTCGCACCATTGAAACAATCTTGAAGGGAAGAAAAATACCTCGGCCCAGGCAGATATCGATCCATGATTCAAACCCATAACCACAGATGTGTGATAATGGCCCACCTGCCACAACACTGCATTAGCCCTTTTCTGCCATGCCTCAAACAACTCTGTTCTCTTAGTCTTTCTTTCTCGACTGACAAGTTTACTACAAACCGTAGCCCTGAGTCTAGTCCTCTCCGACTTCTCTCTTTTTGTAACCACGGCATTATAGTAATATTTACGATGGTGTCATTCTTGTGCCCCATGTTTTAAGGTTTGACTATTCAGTAATTCCACGGCCCAGCCTTTGAAAGGCCTTAAGAGGCCAGTGCTCTACCGTCTGGGTCGGCGAAATCCGAAATATCACCCACAAGGGACGGGAGTCAGCGACGAAGTAAGTCTGACAGTAGTCCCCTGCGGTTTGTGGGTGGCTGGGGACAATTATGACCATCCCTATCTACTGTTATGCTTGTGAAACCAAGGGAAATCGTATGATGGTAAGTAATCGGTTGGAGACAAGGAGCTTTGGGTACGTGACGAAAACTTCTATCAGGGAAACGCTGTACTGGAGCACGGTTAATATTTCCAAAGATAGGACAGCTCAGTGAAGAAATAATATGCTGCTAACCGCTTTAGTCGGAAATTGTTCCATCCAGACATCATTTTCAGTAGCATAGTATCCTAGATGCTAACAACCATTATTCCTCGTCAGACACTTGGTTGGATCATTCGATTTCATTTTGAAAAGCCGACTTATAGCTAAAATGAGCCAGTCTTCGTAGCTGTCGATCACTAAACGAGTGAGAAGTGCCGAGAACTATTACAATCTATGGAAATATTTTATATGTCCTTAGAATACCTTTCTCTTGCCCTCGAAAACAAATCATTGACTACTCTTATAGGATCCTTCTATTAGTGAAGCTGCGATGAAGAAACATCGTTTCAATCATAAAAACTAGGAGAAGCTTCTTGATACACTCCTTCCCATTTGAACTTTTCGAATTTTTGAATGGCACCGTGCACATGGCGCAATTCCAAAGCGATGACAGAGATTAGGAGCTTTGTTGTTAATTTATCTACAAAGATGGGATCTGTGAGATGGACGGATGGACGAAAATTTGCTACTTGTTGCCCCGGTTCATTGTGATAGTACCGCTTGTGGGTAAATCGAAAAAGTCCTCCTCTTCAAAACTCTCAGAAAATTTGGAAATAAATAAAATCACACACAGCCTACATAACCCAAGTTCCGTGCAGGTATTACTACCCACTTTCAGACTTATTACCGGGAAGGTTCTTTCGAAATACTAGCCATGTGTAATACCACTATACCCAGGTGAAAGGCACAGCAACATAGCAAAGCCTGCTATCTGCCAAGGCTGCAAAAAATCGAACCTACAGCCACTTCGAGTGTTTTTCACGTCAATAGCTTCTCACACTGTTGCACAGGAGTGAGCATTTGCAACGATGTGGGAGACTTGCTCAATGTAAGTGCAGAGCGGGTAGTTATGGTTGGCGCTGTAAACTGGGAATTAGTTGCATTTTTGAACACATCAGTTCTTCAGAAAGAGGCTAATTCGCCTGAATAAGACAGAACGACAGAAAAAATGCCCAAACGCACAATTCTGTCCAGCTACTTAATGGGCAAGATCGTTTTGACAGAGTCTTGACGATGGCGGTGGGGCTTACAAGGTGAAGCTCGGAAGGAAGGCCGATATGTCCGGCATCTCTAGCATAGAGAAGGGAAGAGCTGGAGATCATATGTCTGTTTTCAACCTGTGGCTGATATCGGCTTAGAACGTGAGGGTTAATCACTGCCTGTAGCTCCTACAGTATCAGGGCTTTGACTCATTTGGCGCTCCTATAGTACACAGTGGACTAAGGATGATGCCTCAAATGATAGGACAGTTCTAAAGGCTCGGCATTGGAATGCCAACATTACCCTGACTTTATTTTTCTTCTAAGCATGACTTCATAGGGGAGAGATATCCGTTACCCTATGAGAAGTCTTTGACTGACGAAAAACCATTCCAAAGTTCGTTTAACATCCATGCGATTTCAGGAGCACAGTTGACGATAATTTGAGGTATTTGGTTGGCGTGAACTACCAGAAGTTGTGGTGTAGAATAAAACAAATATGTCTAAAAAGGTTGGTGATTTAGAGACAAAACTTCAGTCTCGGACGGGACTCGAACCCGTACTTGCCCTTTCCGGAGACCGACCCCGACCCACCAAAACATCACGTCAACAATGTCTAAGAAAGGGCAAAGATTGTGGATTTCAAGTAATATACTTAAAAATGGTGAAAAAGGGATTTCTTGATATCATATGCATTTGACCGTCTGGGTGTCTCCCACGTAGACATTCGTCGACGTCCTAACGCTCTCTTGTGAATGCTACAGCCTTAACGAGGCCGTCATGACGCGGCCACTTTTGGGTGTGAACGTTGGCCGAGCCAATTTTGGAGCTCTTCTAACGCTTTGTCGAGGTCGTTTTTCGATCCGATGGTGTCCCACTCGTTATACCTAATGGCCACAGGTTTCTTCTTTAAGGAAATTCCAGACCATTTAAGTCTTGAACTGTGCTTTCGAATGACATCGAGACGAGAGAGCTGGAAGATTCGATTTTTTTTTCAAAGGTGGAACCCATGGGATGTGAGGGTTTATAATGAACTCATAATTTCTACGGGCATACATGAGGAAACTGAAGAGTGAGAGCGAGCCAAGAGCAACATGACATCACCGCAAAATAATTGAGTTCAAATGTAATTGCACGGAAGCTGGAGCTTGAGCTAGAGGGTGTGCTAAAGCTCAGGAAAACGGGTTTAACGGGTTCCAGTTATCAGAAACTTACCAAGAT
>UZAF01018726.1:0-11131 GCA_900617895.1 Haemonchus placei | reverse complement strand
GGACGAGATTTAGCTTGCTCCCATTGCTCGAAGAAATGACCACATCTGGCCGAAATTGGCCGAAACTGCCTTTCACTGTAGCCATGGGTTATGACAAATTGTTTGAACTTCGATATGGGAGTCTCTTGTGGTAGTGCAGCCGTTGAAACTCGTCCGCAATGTATGTGGCATTCACCTGATACAATCTTTGGCCCATTATTGGGCCATATTCAGGTCCTTTTACGACCTTATGGCGGCATGTATGGTACGAAAGGATAGAGGTCTTGGTTTTGGTCTTAATCAATCCCGTCTGAGGGATGGTCCATGCACACGACGTCCATTCAAAATCGTGGTAACGTAATGAATGCGTATGTGGCTATACAATGACTAGCGGTAGCCTGCCGATGTACAAGTCAGTGCTTTTATCCTCCCAGACGAATCTGGTACCAATTACTCGATGTCGGAGGGATGGAAGGCCTGGTTGGCCTAGACGGATATCGGTCCTGGACTCGAACTGGCGACAATATGCGCGTGATAGTGCGCTACTTGCCACTACATCACCCACCGCCCTATCTTGTTAAATTGCAAAGGAATACTTCAGGGGGCTGCGGACCAAAAGCGACGAAGCTGACCATAGGCAGCGTGGAGCTTTTCGGATTAGACTGTCTCATCGTTACAGAAATTTTGGATTCCAGATCGCTTTCTTGAATTCTTCATCAGATTTAGGCCAGTTTTTGAGCTCAAGCCAAATCGTAACAAAGTAAACTTACAAAGAGCTTAAGTCATCTCATAAAGAAAAACTGCCAAGTTAGATTAGGAGGCTGAAAATGCTCTTCTACCAGAGTAATGTTTCACACTAGGAATAATGGCAATAAAAAGGATGAAATAGTCCGACTAGGGAACGATTTCCATCCACTACCTATCCAGATAAACATGACGTCAGGCTCCATTCATTCATTCAGCAATCATTTATTCGGGGAAGTACGAATCCCATTGATGACGTGAAGTACTTGAGGGCAAATTAATTACCGACAATAAATTATAATTATAAAAACTCTGGTAAATAGGCATTGCCAATCAGTCAAGAGGACTCATCGTAGAGAATGAAGCATTTCCGCTACAGATCGAGAAAATTGTGCGTCTTTATATTGAGATTTGAAAAGGATAAATGAACGCATTGATCGTGGGCAGGTCCGATATTTCATCCACAATCCAAGTCTAGCCACTCCTTCTTAAAAGGGAACTGCTCGGAATCCCTTGTGCTTTTCACGTTGTCCTTCCTGGCTCACAACATTTTACTGTTATCATTATTATTGTCATCGTTATTATTGATGTTTACTACTGTCAAAGGACATGCTGCAGTCAATTCCTCATTAAACAAATGGAAAATAACGCAAGGGCAATGGAAAAGGATAAAGTCTTCCGGCGTCAATCAATCCCGTCCCATGCGCCCCCGCATTCGACTTTCGTTCAGAATCGTTGTAACATACTGAATGCGTATGTTGCCTAAACAATGACATGAGGTGGGCAGGCGATGTAAAAGTCGGTGCTTTTACCCTACCAAACGAGCTGGTACCAGTTAACCCACCAGGGGAAGATATAGGAGGCTTGCTTGCTCAGGCAATAGATCGGATATCAGAACCCGTGACCATGCGTGTCGGATAGTGCGCCACTTGCCATTACATTGCCTCCACCATAGGGAGTAGTCAAATAGAAACATGCTAATATGGACAGATCTATCTCCCAGTCAAAAACGGAATGACAAGATTCGCAGAACAACAAGTCATAGTGAAACTTCTAACCAAACTAGCTAAACTGCCGTTTCTGGGAGTACCTCTAACCTGAAAGATTTCTGTGAACGCAGTTTGAGGACCTTATATCTAGATCGGATTTCACCTTGTGGTTATCCAGTTTTTCAATGGGAGAACAAAGTGGAGTGACTTTTCGCAAAGCATTAATATTCAGAGTCATACATACCTCTTGGTTGCCATTTTTCCGACATTTCCACATAGGGAAGTCAGAATGTTTCGGTACGATCAATAATTCTCAGGTAATTATTCTGTGTTCCGTATGGGAGAGGTCTCATTTGCTTATTTTCATCCACATAGTAGGAAGGGACTCTTTAACAAAGTGCTTTCCTCCAAAAAATGAGTTTTTTCAATTCAGTTGCAGAGCTCTTTTCAATGGTTTTCTCTCTTTTATCCTAGGCTCCCATATGTTGTTCCAAGCTATACATGGAGTTGCCCGACCCGAATTGCCTGATGTTACACCTAAATTTTGACGGTACTATTTCAGTGATCAATTTGCTTGACACAATCTCATAGCTGAGGAGCCCCAGTCTCAGAGCTTGCTTACAAGGCCTTCAAAGTAAAGTCAGAGCCACCTCATTTCGCATTTTCAGGAACCCATTTTTTACAGCGCCTTACACTGTCTACTCGTTCATTATTCACCCTTTTCAGCACCCCCGAACAATATGAAACTTATAATGTTGAGCTCTTCTTGCTCAGTTCAGGAGCAAATCTGGCTATTCGATCCCGTTTCACAAACTATGCACTGTAAAGTTCTAGAGGTGATGTAGTGGCAAGTGGCACACCAACTCACACACTGGTCACGGGTTCGAATCCCGGATTCGCCTAAGCCAACCAAGCCTTCCATCCCTCCGCGGTCGGTTAATTGGTACCAGACTTGTTTGGGAGGATAGAAGCACTGACTCGTACATCGGCAGGCTACCACAGTCACTGTATAGGCCACATATGCATTCACTGCGCCACTACGATTCCGAATTGAAGTCGAATGCGGGGGTGCATTCCTCAGATGGGATTGATTAACGTGGAAGACTTTAATCATGTTACTATTATAAGTTTAAGAGAAATTTGGCTTCCGAAAGGTTGATATATGGCGTTACATGTGGTGTTGTTACAGCGAAATGCGGTCAAGAAATAATACATAAAGAGCTAGAGCGAGGTACAATACCCACCCTAATTATCCAAAAAAGACGGGAAAAACGCGACTCTCTCGACTCGTCCTTTTCGACTTTTCTTTATAACTAGGATAGTTTTCACTTTTTTTCACATATAATGTTACATAGTTCAACACAGCTAAACGAGTTCTATAAAGTGGTGTGCTGAAAATCTGAAAACATAAAAATTTGAAGTACTCGGTCCAACAAAGTTCCTGAGGACACGTCATTAACAGAGAAAATGTGAAAACTAACTTAGTTATAAAGAAAAGACGAAAAAGGCGCGAATCCGTCTTTTTTCGTCTTTTTCCTGAATAGTTGGGGTGGGCGTTGCAAATAACCCTATTACTCTACACCGATGGACAGTCAGTGGACGTCAAGACATTTGGCATTTATTGCCTTACTTCGAGGTCATGTTCCAGCGCAAGTCATTGTGGAGTCATTGTAGACATACCCATTCCGAACACCAAGACGGTTCTGATTGTGGGTGGAGGGGATGTGGGAGTACATTTCAAAAAAGGAATGATCAGTGCTTCCATTCTCACTCCTTTTATGGTATAAGTGTCGTATGGAAAGAGGGAGAAAAGCAGGAAAAAAGGGTGGTATGAATGCTAGTGTCACGCAAAATAGAGCAAACTTAGGTCAGTTTATGGTCTCTTTCGGTCCCCAATTAAGAAAAGTGGTAGTAACGCAGTAATGGATGCGGTAAATTTGCATTTGCGAGGCTGGATATCGAATTAGGTTTAGGCTAAACATCGAAAAAAAACCTTTCAACAATAACTAATTACTCTGCACTTTATCGCCGCTCTACTGCATCAGATCATCCATGTGTATAGGTCATGTATGTAGGTGGTGGATGTAGTAGAATGCAGTGCATCGATTTCCGTTTTTTTTTCCCAGGGATTTCGTTTCTTGGATGGACGAACATCAGGAAAACTACGATATCTTTTTGTCGTTTTCTCCTATAAGAAATACCGGTATCCTAACTGTTTTCTCGTGGGAGACGGGCAGTAGGAACGGTCCTTTGTAATCGATTCGCCGCACGCGGCTGTCGCGGACCATTCGCCTCACCGTTATTACAGCTCCAGCGTTCTTCACACAGCTCAATCGATATACAGTCCTTATTTTGGACATTATTCTACTGCTAATTCCTTTGTTCCTGTATTTCTTACCTGCTGTTGCATTCTGCTATAATCCTTGGCGTGCGACGTCCTTCTTGCCGCAATGCGACAATTCCATTCCTACTGCACCTTACCCTTCTCGTCGGAATGTTCTTGGCCGGTGCACTCCTTTCTGGAAGTGTTCTTAGGACCCTTTCACTTAGGCAAAGCTGCATGATGTTTGTCTTTTCCACACTGTACCATCGGCAGCCGTAACGTTCAGTTTCTGATTGATCCTTTTGCCACTTCACTTCGGTTCGAAATCGCGAAATCCATCGAAAAAGTAATCCTCTCCGAGATGCTCACTTTTTTGTTGCCACTGATGGGTAAATCACCATGTTGAGGCGAAACCGTGGGAATAATTCAGGGGTACGTACACGAACGTGCAGTTGAAATGGGAGAAGATTAGTTGAAGGAGTTGAAGGATGTCGGAAGTGGATGGGAAGGAATCAGATTTTCACTTCACTCAAGATACGCTCCACGAGTGTTTTCTACGGAGTTGCAAATTGCAAATTTTTCGCGGCTCAAAAATAAGTGGAAGCTTCTTGTCTGGCGGGAGGGGAGAAGGGATGGAGCTGATGGCAGAAAAGACATTCCTCCGAGCCCAGCCCACCTAGAATCAGGCATTGACAGCATAACGAGGGCGTAGCATGGATGGCGTGTCGAAAGCACTTATCTACGTTCATCGCCCTTAGTGAGCTCTGGCTTCTAGATGTTCGATCACCTGCGCTGTGCATTTGCTCTCATTAAGTAACTGAAGATATACTTTCATGTACGTTAGTTTAACTAAAAAGTCGCAGTTGCTTGTCGGTTCCAATAATGCCTTTCCCTTCCCAGAGAAATTATCAAATCCAATCCAGAAGAGAACCCAAATTTGTCACTATGCAAGCTGTCACTTGTGACAGGATTCGATTCGAGCTAGTGACATTGAATGAAGTGAATGCTTTACAAAATCCTCCTCTTAGAATAGCCGCTCAAAAGGCAGTACTGAGAAAAAGATCAAGATACCGCAGCCACAACCTTTTTTATAGTACATATATGTGCACACATGCCAACATCGACTTCGTTTTCAGCAGAGGAATATGGCTGATTAGGATGATTTCCTGTTCGTCTTCGTTTGCTGCTCATTTGATTTTTCAGTCACCAGGCTATTACTGCTTCCAAATTCCTCATAAGATATCATTCGTATAAACTCCTTATGCAACTTCTTTTTTTACTGTTTATTCTGTTTATACTTTGTTTGCTCGCCTACACCTTAATGGCATTCCGGGGTCACTCTGAGTTCGAGTTCTATGGCCGAGCCACGCCATTGGCCTTGCGATGCTGGTGAATGAGCACCTACGATTAGGTATGGGCAGTTAAATCGGCCAGGGTAAACTAATTCGCTGCATTTGAGCCTTTTTCACTAGTTCACTACAGCTTATCATAACCTAAATAATGGGAAATACTGATAAATAGCTGTCGCTCAATACGTGAGCCTTGGTATTATCATTCACGACGGGAGCTTCTCAGAGAGTGATTTCATTGAATAGCTTCAATACAAGGAAAATCTAAGGAAGAACCTGGAACTGGGAGCAATTCGAGTTTTATAAGTCAGAATATGACTTTTATTGATATTATAGCAACAGCAACTGAATTATATTGAGGAAATCGCCCACTCGTTGGTTAATTCGACTATTAGATCAATGTTCTTTCCAAGAGGCTGATCCAACAGCACCCCAACGGTAATAATCCATTTACGATTCATTAACTGGTACTTGCTTAGAGATAATACTGAACAAAACGTCAAAGCTCCTCATCCTTCGCGTTCGGTATTCTTCTGAGAAAGGTTCGTCAGTTTTTTCCTCTGAATCCTAGAGGGTTTAAAGGCTCATCTCACGATAAAAATGGTTTCTGAGTGTGTCAGGTATTTTTTCTGGACGTAATTTCTAATGCTGAACATACACCCAGAAGCCTTGTAGTGGTTGGTTGAAAATAGGAGTAAGAGCTATTCTAAGAAGGAGTGCTATAATAATAATCTCATGTTTCATAATGATACGTTTTGTTGATCATTTCGCTTTCCCTAGTCTGTTGTAATTATAGCTCTGATCAGAGGTCTACTACCTACCGATAGCATCAGAAGCCCTTTAGGTAGCTTTCAAGCAGTTTTTTTATGGCATTTTCTCTTTTGCTAATTTGTACTCCTATCAAAATTGAGTGACCTAGTCACTGTTCGCCTGAATAGACTCTCCTGAAGTCTCGGACGAAATTCTGCCTAACGAAAAAGCTTTTGATCATACTCTACTTCTTTCTGTGGAGGTTTAAACTTTACAGGAATGCATTGGCAAAATTCTCCAGAACTCATAACCGACCCTAAATAGAACTCTGCTTCACTAGAAAGCTTCTCACTCCGAATTTATTGACTGTAGTTCATAGATTCTTTGAAAGAAAGAAAAGAATGGAAGGGAAAAGTATGAATGAACAGGGCAAGGGAAACATATGAAGCGATAAACAAACAAGAATTTTTTTNGAATGCATTGGCAAAATTCTCCAGAACTCATAACCGACCCTAAATAGAACTCTGCTTCACTAGAAAGCTTCTCACTCCAAATTTATTGACTGTAATTCATAGATTCTTTGAAAGAAAGAAAAGAATGGAAAGGAAAAGTATGAATGAACAGGGCAAGGGAAACATATGAAGCGATAAACAAACAAGAATTTTTTTTGAAAGATTCAGATACCAAAACTCCCCAAAGATTACCTAAACAAGTAGGTTGAAGTTGAGAGCAATCCGCTCAGCCTGCTTGTAGTTTGGTTCCTAGACAGGCCACGACAAAATGGTTTTTGAGATTCTTCCCTGGGATGAACTTGGGACTCCCAAGAATAGCACAAAGGACGCTGTCGGGTCGAAAAACGATCTGGATAGGACGTAATTAGGGCCTAAACCCGGATCACCGACGTACACTCCCAGAAACGGACGAGTTTTCACAACGTCCAAAAGGCTTTAGAGGTTGCACCATTCGCACCTGAACCCACCGTCGCAGCAGGCAGCTTACTGTAACTAAACGTACAAAATGACGCATACAGTTGAACAGCTTGCCCAAGTACCCTTTCCATGGGACTTTTGTCATCCAATTTTGTCAAACCCAAATTTTGCTTTCTTTTTTGAAACATTATATTTCCCGGAATACGTCAATTTTTTGCATTTTCTTCGTCTTTTTTTACACTATTCTGGATTGTCACTACCCAAATTATGGTGAACTGCGACTTTAATGTAAAATAGAATTTAAAAGGAATTTCTTTGCTGATGCATCTTGATTAGTAAATAAAGTCCGAGTTTTCTCGTGAAATAAGTAAACAAATGAGTGGTATTACAAGTGTGAACCATTTTTTCATGAGCTACGACGACCGTGTTTGAAAACATTTACCTGCTGATAGACTGAAAACCCGAAAAGCGAGAATTATGCTCGAATACGTTCTCCATAGCCCTGTACAAAACAGGTTCTTACTTCAAAGGCAACTCTCAGACTGTTTTTTGAAAGGAACTACATAATCACTGTTCTTCGAGTGGCAACAGTTACTACTACATATTATTGATCGTGATCAATCCATTTCAGAAGTTTAACCAACCATACTTGTTTGGAATTTTGAAATCTGCCTGAGTAATACAAGCGTCGAATTCAATATTTTCACTTCCTGACAGCTTTATAGTGCTTTGTCAAGATGATAACTATCTTCTCAAGTCACAGCTTCAAGACCATGAGTCATGTCGTGAGTTGATCCCTGACTGATCAAGTTCTTACGGACTTCCATCTTGGGTTCCAGTGACTTTCGTCAGCTCGATTTCCACTAGGCTGTGTCTCCCTAGAGTTGTCGCTTGAGTCTTCTTTCTCCACCTCTTCATCACTCGTACCATCTAAGTCACGAACAAGGGACAGATTCCTTGATGCCTTCAAAAGAACAATTGCAGCCTTTGCCAGAATGTCTCAGTTGCTAGCTTTTTA
Source organism: Haemonchus placei (assembly GCA_900617895.1). Classification (NCBI taxonomy): domain Eukaryota; kingdom Metazoa; phylum Nematoda; class Chromadorea; order Rhabditida; family Trichostrongylidae; genus Haemonchus; species Haemonchus placei. Next base: position 3,050 of record UZAF01018726.1, on the reverse strand, counting down.
GCTGGTCTAGAAAAGTAGATAAAACTATAATCTACCATTAATACCATCCATGAGTAACACAAAGTATACGAGAATTTGGGATTCTCCAGAATCCAGTAACACCTGTTCTGGAATATGCCCAAACACTTGGCCTAAAAAACTGGGAAACTGGGAATGGGTACCAACTCGCGCTTTCCAAAAAAACTTCACCGATTCTCGAGGGACACATGCATCTATCCATTCCAAAGCCTCAAGAGTAAATTCAGGATTAATGAATCAGATGAAAAAATGAACGCTAACCTCTATGACAACACGCTTTTCCTTCAATGGTCATGTAAACCGTCAGCAAACACCCTCTTCTTCGTTAGTCGTAAGCGCTATTTCTATGTTATCTATTTCGCCCTTGATCTATAGACTCTGTACTGAGGAGGTTCCTGCGAATGTCATGGCTCAAACTTCTCTTCAAACCTCTGTCTCTATAAGTTTAAATCTCTATTTTACACTTTTTCATTTGAATGGAAATCAATCAGTGATTCTTCACATTTTGGCTTCCATCTCAGCTATAATCGCATAATGGATCCTGAGGTCTTCCCACGACTTGATGGGAGTATGAAAGCTGATACCAATCTGAAATGGCCATGAAATAAAGCTTTTGCTGGCATCGCAGTAGACTCATCGTGAGGACTTTTCCTGAAAACTTTCTTGGAGATAGCCTTTCCATTTCAAACTATCGGGTGTTGCAAGTCGCGAATCATTTCAGAAGGTTAATTTTCGACTTGATCGACTCATTTTAATTTCAATTTACCTCTTTCTACTCTTCTTTTGGTCATTACTAGTCGTCTGATAGTCGCAAATATAGTACCATGTTTATATTTTTCTCACTTCGCCTAGATTTACCGGCTTCTAGGCCTTGGAAGAGTGTTCTTTTCAAGCTGTACCTTCTGCGGCTCTTTGCGTTTGCTGTTGTCCTCGAAAACTCTGCATTTGATTCGTTTTTTGGACACACTCATACTCTCCGGGTAAATGAGCGGCCATTATTGTGCGGGGTGGCGGACGGCTGTCAATTGCTGTGTATGGAACCGCTTTCCGAACTTCACCAATGCATACTACCACTCCTGCAGTGTTCTGGTCAAACTTCATCTGTTTACCTTTAGACTGAACTGATTTCGTTGGAAAGAATCATTCAAAGTTTCATCCAGGCTTATCGCTGTAGAACTGGCTCGGTAAGCTTTCAGCATGACTGACTTCAAAGCACTTTTGTCCTAGGCTTCACTCTGGCTCCTTGGTGAAGTAGTCAGCCCTTTCTTCTCCATTTTGATTGTTTCGTTCAGAGGACAGCTTTACTATTCAAATCCAAAACATATGCTTTGGTACTACGGAAGTTTACCAATTTCTAAACGCACTTGTCCATCAGATGTGGTCCAAGTGCTTTACTGAATGAAGTACGACTATTCAAAGCGGTTGCACTCGGTGGTTCGGGGTATCTACATTGCCAAATCCGCGACCAATCGAAATTTCACATCGCTCGTGCCCTCGCCTGGTGATTTTTCGACTTATTCCTAGCTACTACTCTATTCCTACATACTGAGGCAAAGTTTGACAAGCTTCAGTTGTGATTGCTCAGGGCTAAGAAATTCCAGTCCTAGGAAAGACTCCACGTCCCACTGAGACACATTCGTTGTTTTTGCTCTGCTAAAGGATCCTGAGTCTGCATTTTTCAGAAATTTGACATGAATTTGACGTTTCTGTCAAAGTAACCGAGTGGAGTGGCGCTGTAGATGCAGACTCCTCTCTCAGAGCTCGATTTTTGGGAGACTGCGTCGTTGCTGCAGTATTGTTTGCTAGCATTTTTATATCTGTCAAGTTTATAAGTGCTAAAGATGAGACTTGTTCCGGAAAGGGAATGTCCATTGAAGCTAACCCAGTCTTTCATCCCTCCGGGGTCGGTTAATTGGGGCCAGCCTCGTCTGTGAGGGAATAACAGAGGCTGCTACACCACCTGGCCACCGCAGGTCACTGTATAGGCCACGAATTCAATACGCTACTACGATTCTGAATGAAAGTCGAAGCGGCGGGGATGCATCCCTCAGACGGGATTGATTAACGCCTCAAGACTTTTTTTTACCTTATTTCGCCCTGAGGGTGTCTGATTGAGGTAGGGCTCGATCAATAGGAATTCGTAGTTTTGCTGTTTTTCCGTTCCATTCCATGGACAGCTACTCCCAGAAACTTTATCCTTTATTTTCTCTTGATTTTGTTATGCAAAATATGTTTTCACCTAAATCTTTAACTCAAGCTACATTCTCCCACAAGTTCAGGGCACTAGAAATCATCTATTTGCGCAGCCTCTGGATCGAATGTCACTCGGGGCCATCAGGCGCTTCACCCTCTGACATCATCCTCCTGACTTCAGGGTGAGCAGAAAATAACGAAGCATCCAGAGCCCGGAAAGCACAAGTGCACTTTTTAGCCCCGTTTTGCTCATAACAAGTCATCCTTTCGGGAAAACAATAACACATGCGCTTTTTGCCTTGCAATCTGTTACAAAAGATAACCACGCCTATCATTCCTGCTGATAAGAGTCGAATACATGGCGTATTATAGAGAATTTATTCAAAACCTAGCACTATGTTTCGTTTTTTCACGAATCGTAGACACTTATGTCAGACACTCAGGCTTTTCTTTTTCAATCTAAATGGAATTATTTATTTACGTCTACTAGTAAGTCGACTTGCTCAGGGCGTCTTTCAATCGAATTCTCAATTTAAGCTATGCTTCACTCGTTTTTATCTACATCCCTTGAACTTTCAAGAGCTCCTGCACCCGATTGAGGTTGCCAGGCACTCTGCTGAATGCTAGGTTACTCAGATCCACACATTCCTTCGGTTACTCGAAAAGGAATGTCCCATTTCGCCGTTCTTTACTCTTCACTCTTCCACAGCCGCTCTTTACTCGTTCTTTCTGCTGAGATCTCCTTTGTTTTCATTCTGGTCCACTGTGGACCTCCATGCTGTGAGTTCTTTTGTGGTTTAGAGTATTGTTGGGTTGAAGAGTACTTATTGGTTAGTAGT
>UZAF01018724.1:14948-30062 GCA_900617895.1 Haemonchus placei | reverse complement strand
AGTCCAGCGCAACCCGCAGTATCATGAAAAGAAAATCCAGTCCTTCTGGTTTCCTGAGGTCCTATTTTCTCCTACTTTCCCTCCAAATATGAAAATTTATAGAATATCAGAAGATCAGGACGGCTCTATTATGTTTTCATGATATTACGGAGTGCTATGAAGTGAGGGCCGAGTTGCTCGTTGGACAGCGTTTCCATGAGAAATTTTCAAATTTTGAATGAGAATATAGAATAACAGAAAAGCAGGACGGCTGTATCGTGTTTTCATGATATTACGGAGTGCTATGAAGTGATGGCAGAGTTGCTCGTTGGACAGCGTTTCCATGAGAAATTTTCATATTTGGAGGGAAAATGTAGAATATGAGAAAATCAGGACGGCTGTATTGGGTTATCATGATATTAGGGAGTGCTATGAAGTGATGGCAGAGTTTTTCGTTGGACAGCGTTTCCACGAAAAATTTTCATGTTTGGAGGGAAAATGTAGAATATGAGAAAATCAGGACGGCTGTATTGTGTTTTCATGATATTACGGGGTGCTATGAAGTGATTGCAGAGTTGTTCGTTGGACAGCGTTTCCACGAAAAATTTTCATATTTGGAGGGAAAATGTAGAATATGAGAAAATCAGGACGGCTGTATTGTGTTTTCATGATACAACGGATTGCGCTGGAGTGTGTGGAACCTTGCTCGTTGAACTGCGCTTCCATGAAAAACTTTTAAATTTTGAGGGAAAATATAGAATATCAGAAAATCAGGACGTCTCTGTTATGTTTTCATGATATTACGGAGTGCTATGAAGTGATGGCAGAGTTGCTCGTAGGACAGCGTTTCCATGAAAATTTTTCATATTTGGAGGGAAAATGTAGAATATGAGAAAAACAGGACGGCTGTATTGTGCTTTCCGTCTGATTTATTGCTATCCTATTTTTCTTTCTGTTTTTTCCTTCAATATGAAATTTTTCATGGAAATGCTGTTCAATGCGCTTGACTTCGCACGTCTATGGCTATCCGTTATACAAAGGAAATAAAATGCCGTTCTTCCTTCACTTCCAATTTTTTCCTCTATCCTTGACTACAGTGCATTTCATAATTATTATATAAGGTCACCCTCAAACTTTGCACTTTCAAAAAATGCAAATATTAAGGATTTCTTCCAGCATCATTAACGGATTTCCCAGCACGAATAACCTAGGTATCCGTTTCTTAGCCGCAGCTGCATTTTTCTGAACTTTTTTAGAACAGTTTATCGTTTTTTGCACCGTTTCATAATTATAGGGTCACCCTGAAGAAGCGAACAATTATTCATGGAAGAGAGGGAATTTCGTGTTTAAAGGTACTTATAAAGGCAAGCATGTGTAGCCAATGCATTTCTGAACCTGGCTATCAACATGGCTCGTGGTCATCTGCTTTCCTCTGATGAGAAGGCTCATCATGAAAGTGGGCTTAGTACTCGAGCCATCTCCAGGCAAGAAGGGAGATCCCCTTGGCCTACTTTCTGGAGAGCTCTGATGTTCCTAGATATAACACCGACTGTGGACACCCATGAATGATTACTGCCCGTGACGAAGATTCTGAAGCCTGCTTCCAACAGTACGTTCTCCTTGAACCAAATCCGATCGGATTTGAATCTCTCTCTGTGTCGAAAACTACGGGCTGGAGAGCAGTGAGAAGATGAGAGAGTACATCACCAGGCAAGCAATGGAGAAGGTGCCACGAATCATCGATCGCTACTGAGAGGCTCGACTCGGATTTGCACAAGTGAACCTAGGGAGAGATCAAGCAAAGGTAGATCTGCATCAAATTCTCACCATAGAGCTGAATAATTCCTATTCAGATCGTTTTTTCGGTTGAAAAGAAATTCAATCTAGACGGTCCTGACGGAAACTAACGATACTGGCACGACTTGAGAAAACGGTCCAGTCTACTTCAACCGTTGCAATATCGGTAGAGGAAGTCTATGGCGTGGGGTGCATTCTGCAATGATGTCGTGTTGGATCAACCTGTCGTAAGCTGCCGTATGGATTTCAGGGATTACCACAACGTCTTTGAGCATCATCTGGTTGTATTTCTATGCCATCGCCGTCACCACAACTATGTCTTTCAACAAAACAACGCCTCCATCCACGTGAGCCGTGCAACGAATGAGGGGCTGCAACACCAAAATATAAGCGTGCTGCCATGGCCAGCCTGCAGTCCCGATCTCAATTCGATGGAACATATCTAGTGCATAATAGTCAGACAGGTTTATGCGAATAACCGTCAGTTCCAGGGCACAGAAGAACTGAAGCGGGCAGATATCAAAGCATGTAGAGCATTCGATGAGGAACATCTTCGAAGCCTAGTTCCTAATATGCCACACAGGCTCCTCGATGTTGCTCTTGAATAATGAGGAGCTATAGATAATCAAGTGTTAAACTATGCCATCAACGTTAATAAATCATTTACTTCCTCAGGGTGACCTTATAATTATGAAACGGTGCAAAAGCCGACACTATCTTCAAAAAATTCATAAAAAATTTGAGGTGAAGGATATTGTTACCGAAATTTGAAAACGGGGGTACATTGGGATGAGAAATCTTCCAGTGTTGGCCAAAAAATTCCATTCCGGCTGCTTTCTTCAGAATCGCAAAAATCGAGAGTGACCTTATAATTGTGAAACGCACTGTATTCTAATGGGAATGCTATTCAACGAGCTTGACTCCGTACACTTCTTGCCTAATCCAGACATCACGGGAATACAATACAGTTGTTTTGATTTCCTTATTTCCTTTTCTTCTCGGTGTCCATTACAGTAGTCGATGGGAATGCTACTTTTCATGGGAATGCTGTTCAACAATCTGTTCTCCGCACACTTCAAGGCTGTGAAAGGGGCTTGTCATTTGTTATAAAAATCTGCACCATCGAAGAAACGTGAAAGCAGCTAAGGAAATAGAGTGCAGTTGGTCTGAAGCGCAGTTTCCGGTTCGATTCTGCATTCTTTTCACCATTAATTAACGTCACAAAAATATAAGCTAATGGCAAGAAAGGCGATTTAAGGAATCAGATACACTTAACATAGATGGGAAGAAGTTTGAACTTTCCCATTGCAAGGGTCCGGAAAGGGAGAAACGGAGTCTTGAGCTCATTAAACCATGGAAAGTCAGCGGCACCGCAAGCTTGCCAAGGAGACCTAAACGAACAGGGCCTACCACCTGAGCGATTCCAAAATTGTCGTCGTTTTGATGCCGTCTCTGGTTTTCCTGAAATTTTAATTGGGTGTCAGGACAGTCACAAACCTCTTTCCATGAAAGCTATAAATGAAATTTATCAATAGCTCTGAAAGGAACGGATAGTCATTACTAACATAGCTTTGAGAAAATAAACGATAAGGTGGGATCTGATAGCTGATACGTATTTTGTCGCAGTATCGTGAGCAGTCTTCCAAGGCAGTAGCAGCTACAGAATGGGGGTTGTGGTGATGCTTAGGCACGGACTTTTTTTATCTTCACCGGAATCTCAAGTGCTGCTAAAAAGTATAACATGTTGCTAATGAATAGGAAGCATCAAGTTCTGAGATAAAGTAGCACATTTTATACTCTCGAACAAACTTTATTTAGGAGCTCTTATGAGATGCAATGCTTATTGAAAGCACGTTTTTTCTTGTTCTAAACTCTCCGAATTCTTTTCTCATACAGTTTTGAAGTTCACGATCAAAATGGAGTTCTCCTCATCAAGAGAGGGCTCAACTTCGAGAGCAATAACGTCAAATGACTGACTAATGGCAGGGAACAGAACTCGTGATGAACGGAACTACCCATTCTCTAGTATTTTACGGAGCGTTCACGGTATTTCGGATATCAGCATTCACAACGAAACTTTTTGACGTTGGCAGTGAATCTAAAAGTCTTTGGAGGAGGCATTGAAAGATCTTGCAACGTGATAATTCATTATGGCTAAGAATAGCTGACCTCGTCTATGTCATGATCGAAAACGCTTAGGGAAAGCTCGGACGTGTCCAAAACTTCCTCTACTTTTTTTGCCTTTCTGAATGTTCGAGTAGATCATTCTCATGTTTCAGGTGAGAAAGGAGCATCGTGTTACCTGTATATTTGCCCATTGAGTCGAACGCTTCGGTACATTGGCTTAACTACTGAAAACATGTAATCTGGTACCACATCACTTTGTTCATGAACAGTTAAAGGCTCGGCAGGTTCTCCACTTTTTGGGAAGTCTACAGCGATAGCACATTTACGAGCAATTTCGTTACATGTTTCACTGAAAGTCATTCAAAGATAAATGATTAATTCAGGAATGGATTTGGTTCACTCAGATGAGAAAGCCTTCTACCATTCCAGGAAGTGTTCGATTGATCATTTGAATTCTTTTTTTATTCTTAACGAACACATATGGGATCATTTAGAATCCTCGAAAAACGCTTTGAAAGAGAGCACATCGCACGAATTCATCGTCCCAAATCAAGATCATTGTCCACAAAGAAGCGTTTTCCTATCGTTTCACCTTCGTCTTCGATTAATGCATTGAGGGTTTTTTGAAACATTAGGGCCAGGACGGACTATTGAACAAAGATATTGTTGGTAGCACTCAAATACATTGCAATTCTTGTTTGAGCCGCCAAAATGTAGCTTTGAACCGTGACACATTGACTTAACAACAAGTTTTACTAGACTTCTGCAGACACTCTCAGCCTCTCCTTTCAAGACGCTGTTTCAAAGCCGTCATTCATCTAGTGCTTGCCAGATCCTATTGACTAACGTGCAAGGTCCTGTTGAATTCGGTGCGAGTTAGGAGTTTGCAGATCGGAAGCAGAAGGTGTATTCAGGATTGTTACCAATACGGATTATATTTTATTTCATGTGCAGCAGTGTTCTGCAGTATTCTAGTAGACGGACCAGTCAGTGTAATTTTGTCACACGAAGATGGCGATTTGCTTCCAAAACTTAGGCCTTAGACGAAAATCAAACCCGTGCTTGTGCTTTCCAGGCGCTGTGCTCCTTATCTCTCACACCACCGAGACTCCGCTTGCCATCGCTTTCTTACTGGCTTGCGCCATAGCTTACGTATCCATATCCGCCCACACACACCGCTTCGAGCCGGTCAACTGTTATTATATATATATATTGATATATTGAATCGTCAAGCTGTAAGCTTTACTTGATATATTTGGCGGTCCGAAAGTCTCCGCCGATTTTCGACAACCCGAGTTTATCAACTGTGGTACAAAAAGATCAAGGACGTAGAATTATAAAATTATATACTTTCTGGGAAAGTAGGCTCTCTTCTATATTCCGATTTTATTTCTGTTGCCATTATTAAAATTCTTTCTGTATAGGAGACGTGTGGAATTTGAAGATCACCGCGTGCATTTGCGCCTGATGCTTTTTTTTTTCCACCACAAGGGCAAGAATGCTGCTCAAGCCGCGAAAAAGATTCGATACGTTTGAATAGACATACTTCAAGAAAACTTACAAAACGCGAGCGATTTGCGAAAATCAAACGGGGTGAATTCAACTTTGAGCCTGCAACGCTCAGGAGAGCGATCATCAGTTGAAAACGATCAAATCAAAATATCAGTCGTAATGAATCGGCCAATCACTACTTGTAGAATAGGAGGAAGACCCAATGTTTTGAAAACAGCCATCCATGATCATTTGCTAGAGCCTGGTTTTGTTAAGCGCCTTGATGTTTCGGTACCGAATTGAGCGAGCGCACTGTGATGGACTGCGCCTCCTTGTGCCACTTATTGCTAAAACAAAGCAAAAATGAGCTGTTCGGGAACGTACGAATACAAGGGACAAAAAGTGGGGCGCTTACAAGAACGAGGAGCAGAAACGATCGTGGAGGCTTCCCAACCGTCCCGAACTACTCCGAGTGTGAAAATCCAGGTGAGGAAAATTATGCTCTCTTGCTGGTGGGATTGGAGGAATCACTTAATTTGAGCTGTTGCCGCATAGTCGAACGATAACGAATGGTACTGTACTCAGCTAGAACTTCACTTTCCAAGTTTTTTTTTTACTCTAAGGTCTCCAACGAAACTTACTGTTTGTCATTCTTTATGCAAGATTTAGAATGCTTTATTTGCGTCCAAGTTGACTTCAGAGCTGCTGTTTTCAGTGAACAAAGTGCTATTCTGCTTCTATTTATGTAACTAAGAGTCATCACCCGAAAGAATCAGTCACTATGAAAAATTTAATGCTGATGCAGTAGACGACGAGCATAAAAAATTGTTTTCTCTGAAACTTTTCTAAGTTATACAAACTCTCTGGTTGCTCATACCTTGCTTCTTTCCTCATTGTGTCGAAGTTGGAAATTTACTGACGCCTGCCACTATCCCCTCTCTCAGAAAAATGGTTGTTATTAGCATCATATCTTTCACACTTTACAGGAGGACCTTTTATAACAGAGTGTGCAATGAGCTTGATTACCATCTGAAAAGATTCCTTGCCTACAGAGAAAAACGAGTCATAACCAGTGCGAACAAGAAAGCAGCTTCCGCTCTGAAAAGTAAATTGAAAACACGGCCGTCAACACCGGTTCTCAGAGATAGTGCTGGTAATCTGTGCATTACTGATGCTCAGAAAGCTGCAGCGCTTGCAAATTTCTTTGCGTTAGTTTTTACAACGCCTACAGCCAGCTCGGGTGAAAAAACAGAGGATGACCTTCTACTGGTAGATTTTTGCTCTGATATCACAATACTTCCCACTGAAGTATGCAAAGTTCTAAAGCCGTTCAAAGTTCTTGTTCATTGCCGTACGATGGCATCTCTCAAATGGTATATAAAAGATGCGCCTCCTCCTGTGTAAATCCATTTATATGATACTGAATACCTCTTTGATGTTCGGAGAAGTCCCGGAGATCTGAAAAGAATCTACCATCACACTTATTCCAAAGACTCCAAATGCGAACGTGGTCTCCTCTTTCCGACCTATCACTATTACTTCACCAGCAGCTAAGGTCTTGGAAAAACTGGTACGTGATAAACTTGCAACTCACTTTCGCAAAAACATGTTAGTACCTTCGGAACAACATGGGTTTGTAGAAGGGTGCATCAACAAGTACGCTAATGGCTGATTGCTTGCCCGACTGGAGCTTGGCTGTTAACAGAAGCCAAGGTGTAGATGTAATATATTTTGATTTACCAAAGGCTTTCGATAGAGTTAATACCAGTAAGCTTCTCACAAAAATTAGGCAAGTTGGTGTCTCCGGAACAATGTTCAAATGGATTCAGTCATACTTCAGTAACAGACATATGTGTGTTAATGTCGAGAACTCCTCAGAACGTCTTTTGTGTACGAGTGGTGTTTCTCAGGGTGGTGTACTGTCACCTCTACTGTTCTTTGCATACACGTATAATTTACCAAAATATCTAATTACACACCCCATGGTCAGCGTGCGTATCTACGTAGATGATTTCAAAGTGTATGGTATACATGACCAGGATAGCAGGGAGGTTATCCACCAGGCTCTAACCCAATCCATCATTAACATGATGGATTGGGCTACAGTTTGGGATATACCTGTGAACCTCGCTAAGACATGCTGCATCTTGGGAAAGCTTATAAGATTCCGTACACGTTAGGCGATAACTCTGCTTGTTTCTAAAGAAGTCAAAGATCTTGGCTTCCACGTCAGCTCAGATCTGAGTTTCGAGCGCCACATCAATGTTATTGTTCAAAAAGCATTCAGAGTTCTTTTTACGATATTCAGAAACATTCATAACAATAGTGTCTCGCTATTTCTGAAACTTTATCGATGTTATGTTGTTTTGATATTATAGTATGGGTCACAGATCTGGAGCCCGCAAACTAGAAACCTTCAAGCGAAAGTAGAGAAAGATCAGCAAACCTTCACAAAAGTATTGATGCATGCATGCCTGATTACAGAGGATGTCTACAGCGGCTTAAGCTGAAGACGCTTCTCTATAGACGGGTTTACAATGACATCGTCTTCGGTTTCAAACTGCTCCAGGGGAACTAGAGCTCAAGCCGAGGAAGTACTGGATTTTTAGGCTTTGCCGGGGACGTACTAGAATACTCTCCATACCTTGCCCTTAACTGGCTAAGAAGCAGTGCATTTTTAGACAGTATCCATGGAGAAAAGGGACAAGGAGCATTAAAAAATCACGCAAAAGCGCTAAATGGATGACGTACGTAGGCAGAATACAAGCAGGTCCGCAATTCGGCTTCTTATAGTAGAGGCGTCATTGATCGCGCTTCTATCAGCTAGACAGAACAGACAGACGGTTGCCTGGTGTGAACGAGTTGCTTACCCCGCGAGCCGCTTCAAATGGGCGGTGCGACCCCGCTCATCGCGCCAAACGACCGCCTCCCATTTCTTGCCACTCCAACCTATCTCATCAGCGTTCCGAACATACTGCCTATGTCAATACCGAATTTGGAAATTCCAGCTCTGAAGGAATTGATTTTCAGGTATGTCCATCAGTGCTTCAGTCATGCCGCTTGCAAGCTTTCCGTTTTTGGAAGCTACAACTCGGGAGGAACTATTTTTGAGTGAGCCTACTGGTACTCTCGTAGTACTGCTTGCTTTTTCCGAGCTAGAGTTTTCTTTTCAAATCAACAAGACATTGCGTAAGTCCATAACTGTTTACGACATTCTGCCTGTGCCTCATCCGGAATCGAACACTCCCCAACCCTCAAAGTACAACTTTTGGGTGAGCCCACCAGTATTCTCATCCTGACGCTTGCACACTTATCATTTTTAAGAGCTCTAAATCTAGTGAGCTCATCAATGTCTCTATGATGTAGTCTGTTTCTCTTCCAGATGCGAACGCTCTTGCTATGGGTGAACAAATTGTTGCATTAGCGCCTTCGTGTTTTGATCATGAAGCTTGCATTTTTTTTCTTTTTCTCTTTCTTTCTTTCTTTTATACGCTTTAACTCCGGATTAACAAATTTTTGCATCGGCATGTCAGTGTTTTCATCACGCCGCCTGCCTCCTCTGGAATTGAATCCTCCAGCTTGAACTGTAGAGCTTTTAAGCGAGCCAAACAGTGTTCATGTGTTATCGCTTGGTCGCCTTCCAATTGTACCGTTTTCGCAAAAAAAAACAAGGAAAGCAAATCAGTGTTTGATCCTGCCGCCATTGCCTCTGCCAGATTCGTTCCATCCGGCTTTGCAGAAACAAATTTTTAAGGAAGAACGTTGCTGCTCCTTACTTAATGCTTGCGCGCTTCCCGATTCAAAACGCTTTTATCTGAACACTTTTCATGTAAGCAAATTAGTGTTCCTGATTTATTGATCGAGTCGCCTCCAAATTGGAAGGCTCTAGTTCTGCAAAACCGAATTTCCATCCACGCCTATATGTGCTCTCAGCCTACCGTCTGTGCCCCTTCAAAATTTGATCTCGAACAGATCTCCGAATCTGCCACTCAGGCAACAGGCGCTTGTTGTTTGTTGACGAGGTTTGTTGAAGTGCAAGTGCTTCGATCTAAATCACTCTCAAAACTCACATTCAATTCTTTCCTTTTTTGAGTGATTTAATAAAATGATAGTGCGAGCAAACAATATACATTTTTTCAAGCAGGATTACGTTATGCACAAGAGCGGAAATTTGTCGTCAATACTCGATTCCGTGCAAATTACGATTGAAGGATGTGTTATTAGAATTTTTCATCGTTTCTTAACAGGCTTTATTAGAGTGAATTCCTCACATTTTGACATCTGTACATCTCGTTCTGTGTGATTCCCGAAACAACGGGCTTTCCTGTTGGAAAGTTTTGACAGATTCTGTTTCACACCATGAGCGACAACATCAACTTAAAGAAATCGTATTATAACGACCTTAAAATCCATTCACTAGTTTGCACAAAAGTATCCTTTAGCATTCATTCTTGCACCTCGGCAATTTTCATTTTATTTCCTGGTTAAGAAGTTGTAATCATAATGAGCAGAAGCGTCAGACTTTCGGCAGCTAATTTTAAAAAATTAATCACTCATATCAGGCTAAACAATTTTTTCAAAAACAAGGATCATTCGCTTCTACACGTTTTTGCCAACTGAAGCATGTTTGTTTGTTTTATTACTTATTTATTTCGGTGACTGGTTTCCGAGATTTCGAGAAAGGCAATCCTCACGTCGCGCGATCTTTACGGACTTGTCCAAATGTTTGACAAAATGGAAGTCAGTTGGTGAATGAGGGTGAGCTTCAATCTGCAGCTTGCTAAACTTCTGGAAGAAGACTGGTGACACTTGCGGTTGCGCACTATCGTGCCGTGGATCACGGCGATTTTCTAGTGCTGGATGCATTTGCTCCAGTATCGTGAACATCTCGTTAATTCGATCACGGTAGAACTGTGACACCGACACTGAGAACAATGACGGTTCGACCTGCATGTCCGAATGAGTAATGGGTTACACAAGGTTGACGGATTACAACTTCTTAACCAATAAACTGCCGAGGAACAAGAATGAAGGGGGAGGTAAAAAATATCACGTCGAAACGAGTAGTGGGTCAATTCATGGCGAGGCCACCGAATTGTGGCCATTGTCCTCTTGACGTGTAAACTTGGCTTGGAAAAGTTTTGGAGGCTCATCTACACCCACCCACTGGGCAGTACGTTTTGTGTTGCCGTATTAGATTCATTTTCCATCACACGTTACAATATGAAGGAAGGGCTTAACAACATTCCTTCACAGGAGCGAGCCTGAAACCTCTAGGCGCTTCACTTCCAGCTGCTCGTGAAATTGTGTGCCACTCACTTGTCAAGTTTCTTCAATTGACATCTTAAAGACATCAAAACCCTTACTGAAGGCAGAAGGTATGATAGAAACAGCAGCTATTGATTCACCTAGGAAGCACAACATGTCGGCTGGTCTGATTAAGCAGCCGCCATATTTTGAATTTATATGGCGCGTGCGCTACACGGCAAGAACTTCTCTTACAACCTAATACCGATGAACATTTTTCACAGAAGTAACCATTCTAGCATTGCTCGACCAACCATGCTGTAGTAAGCAAATTCTGGACAAATTCCCAGTATGTTTTCATGTTCTTCAAATTTGGCTTCCCGTGAGTCTGCGTGATCAGTATCGTAATATGTTATCCGCATAATATTAAAGTCAAGTGCTTCTGCACAATCGTGAGTTTGAATTTGATACTGTCATCTAATTTCTCCTTAAACTCCACTAATCTTGGATACTATTTCTCCTCAGGGCTTCGGAAAACGTTTTCCATCTCGTCATAGTAAATGCGGCATCGAAAGTTTTTCCAACCAGGGGATTACCTCGAGAGCTCTTGATAAAAAAAAGCGCCCATTATATGTAGGCACATCTCTATTCGTTATCCACCTATGTTGTTCCTTCTACCCGACAGGCGCGCTCTTCTCGCCGTACCCAATAGCGTGTGGTCGCGCACTGTTGGAGAGAGGATGCAAATCTCTATTTGGTCGATTGCAGTAATTATCGCGAGCGCACTGCCGCTTGCTATGGGAACTGAGAATGAAAATGAAAAGGTGAAAATACCGCTACTTCTTCCCGCTGAATTTTTAGCTCTTAGAACGTATGGTATCCCGATCGTGATTTTTTCTTCTGAAAGCGGCCCAAGTAGATGAGGGCTATGTATACCAAAATTTCTTAGTCTTCCCCCTCCCCCCTTCTCTGGTTTAATAATCGGTTCTTCCAAACCCTATCAACTCGAGATATCGATTGTACTTGAGCATATCCTGGTCTACTTCCGCCTAATCGGAGCATTCAATCAGCTTTATTTTTTGCGTTTTCTCAAACTCTAAGACATCCTTGAGCAAAATTGTCAATTTGTTGAGAGCGTCATCTCAGTGAGAGCTAGACACTCACAAACCTCCGCTTGGAATATTTCGAACTTCACCCTCCCTACCAATGTATAGTAGCGACCACTCGAGAAACGCTCTGCCCATGAGTGTATTTCTGAATCTACGCTCACGTAGACCTTTGGAGAACTCAACCCGTGACTCGGAGCCAGCCTTGGTCACCACGGGGAACACGTATTCAGCTTTTGGCTTATCATCACCACTTTCGCCAATCTAGAACCAATTTGTGCTCTTAAAGATTAGTTTTCTAATTTGAGCTATACCTGACCCCTGACTATCTCAGTGCACATTCTGCATAGTGCAAAGATAAAATCTCCATTCTTTGCTGGTCTCTGTACACTTTTCCTACCCTTTAATACTTAAAGCAACGACCATGCAACTTTGAGGTTTTCGCTAAGCTCACCTCGATGTTGCTCGATAATCATGAAGATTGAGCGTGCCTTTTCATTTAATTTAACATCGCATTATCCCTGCTTTTTTCACTTTCACGGCTTCACGGCAGAGTCTCCAATTTTTTTGAATTCGAGTGGATATATCGTATATTTTATAACTATATCTGACTTTGTATTGGGCATGATCTTTCTAGAAAACATTCACTGAACCTTTTCAATATATCCCGGCAACCCCCTCTCCACCTATGTTCTTTTCTATTTTTGAGCTTTATGAAAAGGTTGTGGTGAGATAGAATGAAGTAGTTTCGTTTCTAAAATCTTTATCTATTATAGATGCACGACCTGCCTTGGCACCGCTTATCTCATGTGCTTCGTTCACCATCTTGAACTTACTCTGCCTCCACAGTTGCTTCTTCAGAGGAAACCAAAACGAGTATTCTTGCGAGTCTAGCGAATTGATGCACGAATGACAGGCTTCGAATAAGTGAAGAACGCCATCAGACTCACTCGAACAAGCCTTTCCTATCTGCCATTATAAGATGAGCATTGCTCATTCTACCGATGGAGTCCTGACGAAGATATTTGAGGAAGAAGTCTACCATGTCTTCGGTCTGAATATTAGCACAGACATCACAGGTATGATTACAGAACAAGACATGGAAGCCTGTTCGCAACTGTTGGAGCATATTCAAAGTCGTCTGGTGAACTTTTCGGGAACGTCATTGCCTCCTCATTCTGATTGAAGTAAATATCCGGATCGAATATTACAGAATACTCATCACCATCCAAATCACTTCCTAGAAAAGATGCTTAATTAAGTAAGAGAATGACAAAGTAGAAGAGTGACGGGGCAAAACTAACCAGCCATCTCATCGGGATGAGGGCGAGGACCATGCTTTGGGAAAACTACGACGTCGAATAGATGATTTAAGGCAGGCTGGTATACTGCAGCAAACATTCTAACATCACCAGCTACGTGGCATGGGTTTTTCGTAATCAGAACTGGGCCTAGAACTTGCATTACCTCTTGTTAAAGAGCATCCCACGGGAGTACCTGTATATATCCTCAGCCTTCCATCCGGTTTTTTGATTGATGAAGAGTACTGAATGAAGACCTGACTGTATTGCAGTAGGCCAGTCTCGTCGAAAACGCCGTACATAGAACGACCGACACCGTGCGGAAGGAATATTTTGGCCTCAATATGACGTGGTGTGAAGCCAGTTCCAAGCATTGTGAATTATGAATAAATAAATAAATAAATAAATAAATAAATAAATAAATAACTGTCCAAGCTCATGCATAATAATGACCTCGCGTAACATCTCTTCGCGATTACTTGTTATGGTCACAACATTCATATTCACTCGTTGTCTTGAAAGCGTCTTCAGTTCCATAACAGAGCCGCTTTGCACAGCTGTCTTCAGTCATCTTTTTTAGTTTCCTCGACTCTAGCAAAAACAGTATACGAGCAAAAACAATAACAGCAACTTCGGCATTGACCACTGTAGATGCCTTTGAATTTTCAGGATAATCTCTAGCTCTCAATCCTTCGTGACGGATTGGAATCATCAGAAAGGAACGTACTCTAAACATTGTTATCCCAACACGATTTTTTAACTTCTCCATGTTCTTAATACTTGGAGTTTACATCATGTTACACTGAGCAAAATAGGTCATCGAGTTCTGGGAGATATCTCGGCTTTTAGGTGACCCTTTCCTCCTTCCCAGCGGCTATTGTTCCCATGCTCGACCACAACCACTGCGGTGTCGTTACCCCGTCGTGATTATGTGATGACTAACGTAACAGAGAATACTGCTTGTACGTGAAAGAACAGGAATCCAGCACTAATGAACATTTTTCTGCTTTATACAGGAGGGAACGACGAGGCGACCGATGCACATTTTTGTGCCTCCTCACCATAAATAAATAATTCCTACTATAAATAATATTTCCGTGATCAACCAACGATTTGGGATGGATTATTCCGTATGTGATAGACTAATCCGTTGCGAACCGTCGCATCGCTATAAATTTTGGTAAAGTTTTCCAATCGAATTGAAAGTAGAATCAACTGAAAGATCCGCTCGTGAAGATTCAGAGATACAATGAAATTTCGTTTCTCTCAAGTATCTTGCCTTTATCCACATGTAGAATGAAAAAAGAATCTCTCAGCCCCTGGGGTGTTATTCGCACGTATAACAGCATCGGTAACCCTAGACTTCAAAAACAAACTTCGTTTCCAATGTTTCAAGGATATACACGGCACTATACTCTAGGGTAGCATGAAAACATGATTATTTTTATACCCTAATGACAAAATTTAGACAAATTTAGCTGAAAAAAATGAAGGTTCCAATGGGATAAGGAATGCCTGCAAAACCAGGCCATAGATGTGCGGCCGACAAAGATTTTGACTTCAGATTCGTGAGCAGACTTCAATCGGTGCCCATTTTACAATTGGTTCACGTGTTGTTCAGCTACGGCATGGATTGATAAGGGTAACTGCTCAAGAACCTTGGTGCTGTTTTTCGTGCTATTATAATTAATAACTTTGATGTTAGGTGGTGAGATCGCCTTGTAACTGACCTCTGAGCTAAGTCATCCCTCAATATAGACCACTATTAGCACATCGCCTCGCTATGACCAGGCCCTTTCTGGATCATATGTACCTGTGTCACATATGAGATGATAAGCAGATTTCCATTTTCAAACACTAAATTGGGCAGGCTGTCATGACCTCAGCCCTCTGTTCTGAAATCTCCTTTTGTATTGCTGCGGATCACAAGATCGCGCGGGAGGGACCGCGAGGGTTTCCCGCCGCCGCCGGAGATCAAGAAGGCCAGGAGCTCACTATAAAAGCAAAGCGTTTCCTCTGAGGTGGACTCCCTCCCGCCTTCGCCAGACTCCTCAGACCCCCCCCCC
>UZAF01018724.1:0-14270 GCA_900617895.1 Haemonchus placei | reverse complement strand
AGCGAACCGCAACAATTGCGAATTACATGGATAGCTTTCTTAAATTTCTACAAGCGAGTAGTTGTGTCGACCCCGGTGTGTTTCCAGGGGAACCAGGGGAAAATTTCAAAGAATTTTCGCGAAGGTTGGAAATATGGGTCGTCGGGATACAGTGATAAGACACTATTGGAAATATTGGCAGATGACCACCTGGACGAAAAAACTAAAAATGTATTCTTGGCAATACCCCAAAAGCAGGTAGGAAAAGAGTTCGAAGCGGTAGTGAGAGAGCTGGATAAGTTGCTTTCAAATGAGTCAGCAGCCGCTAGAATGAGAGCGTTAAATGAGTTACGGAGCTTGAAATTGAGGTCAAATCAGTCAGTTTCGGAATTCTGTGTAGTGCTGAAGAAATTGGCTTGCAAAGCTAATCCTAACTGTGCTATAACAGAAAGGTCGTTGGAGTACGCGCAAATACTGTTGGATAACCTAAGAGAATGGCCGGAACATGTGCAATTGTTGAGTTTGCTACATAGGTCAGACCCGAGTAACGCATATATAACGAGATCAAGCAACTAGCTATAACGATAGAGCAAGCGAGAATAGTGTACGGGACGGGGCGAAAGGGCGTGGTGACAGGTACAGAGTGGAAAAAGGGCGCAGGCATACAATAGCCATCGGGAAAGTGATCGGTTCAGACCGCCCAACACTGTAGAACGCCAGATAGGATACGCCGATAAAAGGAAGGAAGGTGTTGAGACCCGCAAGTGTTTCAACTGCTCGAAATTCGGGCATATTGCTCGGAACTGCCCGCTAGGAAGACCCGTGGTGAACAATATAGTTGAGAATAGAGCAAAAACGAAGGACAACAGGAAAGACACGGATTTCGGATCTAGTGCGTCAGACAAGGGCGATGGGAGTGGTAGTAGAAAAAGGCTCTGCTACAACCAACGTAGTCGGAAAGAAGTCGACAACATGGGTGAGTATGCTGAATGGAAGAGTTCAATGATCGACACAGGGTCAATGATAAGCATCGTTCCAATAGGACTCTTGGCTAGCACTCAAGATAATGGCTTTGACGTTGACTCCCTCACCGTAATCGATCGGGAAACACTTGAGCCGGTGTATGATGCCTCCAACAACGAGGTGCAATTACTTGGTGGAGTTTCAATAGTGGTAAAAATCGAAGGCGGATCTGAGTATAAAGTTGAAGGAGAAAGATCGAAGGAGAAAGGTCATGAGGTGCTACTCGGAACAAACGCACAGGGAAACTTAGGCGTTGAGATCCACCTGCCTGAAGCACCTTCATGCCCCATACAAAGGTAGAGCCATAGCGGGAAAGTCACCGTTGCAAGAGGGACCTACATACCGCCATACAGCTCGGCTCTGGTATGAGCACGTTGTGATACTGACGAAAGTTCTGTTGAACGCATTACATGGCCTACTTCGAATGGAATGGCGGCAGGGGTGTTTAAAATAGAGAACTGTGAATGTGCGATTCCGGTAATAAACAAAAGAAGCGAACCAGTGATATGGAGAGAAGGTGATGAGAGTGGACGCTGGAGTATTTAGAAATGGAGAGAAGGATGGGATGAGCTGAAGCCAGTGCTGTTAGAAGAAACCCATAGAGGGCCCATAGAACCAATGGCCAGAAAACAGAAACTGTTAACGCAAACTTCCCAAAACAGGTCTTCCAAAGAAATCCCCGAAGATATCCGGATACTGCTGGACGAGGAACGGGAAGCATTTGCGGGGTGTGACCAGGAACTTTCGGCCACTAGCGAAGTCGAAATGGATGTAGACACAGGGGATCACCCACCCATTAAGTTGAAAGCTAGACCTGTCCCTCTAGCAATGCGAGCTAAGTTGGAGGAAATGCTGAATGATCTCGTATCTAGGAGAATTATCGAAAAAAGTGCGTCGGCATGGGCTTTTCCCAACGTTTTGGTGGAGGAGAAGGACAGCAGCCTTCCACTCTGTGTTGATTACCGCGAACTAAACAAGTGCATCCGTCAAGACGAGTACCCGATGCCGACGATAGACGCGATGTTACAGAGCATGAGAGCATGGCCGGTAAAAGTTATTTTTCGACCCTGGACCTTTATTGCGGATATTGGCAGATTTCGCTTACACACGAGGCAAGAGAAAAGACGGCTTTCGCAACTACAGAACTGTTTCAATTCAGGGTCACACCATTTGGCCTTAGTATTTCGCCTGCGGTATTCCAAAGAATGATGGACACAGTCCTAAAGGATATGTTGGGTAATGAAGTATTCTGTTATATCGATGATATAATGATTTGTACTAGAACGAGAGAAAGGCATCTAGAACTTTTGAGAGCAATGTTTACAATGTTGATAGAAGCAGGATTTCGATATAAGGCAGAAAGTGCGCGTTGATGGAAACGAAAGTGTCTTTCCTTGGGCATGTAGTCGATGGAGCTGGTATCCACATAGATCCACGCAAAGCTGAAGCGGTAAAGAATTATCCTGTCCCCAAAGTCATGAGAGAGTTGAGAACTTTCCTAGGAATGGCAGCTTTTTATCGGAAGTTTTGCTTGAACTTTGCAAAGACATCCAGTCCACTGCTCGAACTGACCGCATCAAAGCGAGCATGGAACTGGACGTCAAAGTGCGGTGAGGCATTTAAAAAGGTGAAAGAGTTCATTTGCCCGGCACCGGTACTGAAGCAGCCTGATATGGAAAAAGCAAGGACTGGTGGAACACCCTTCGTTATTTACACGGATGCATCAACAACAGGGCTGGGAGCATTCCTTGCACAAGGGGACGAGGACAAATACCTGCACCCTATATACTTTGCATCGAAAGCCTTATGTAGAGCTGAAAAACGGTACCACGTGACCGATCTGGAGGCCTTAGCCGTCATGTTTGCAATAAAACGATTCCATAAGTTCATTTATGGCGTGCCCACGACTGTCATGACGGACCATCAACCACTGACTGCTTTGTTTAAGCGGAGTAACGTTTCTGCACGAGTACTCAGATGGTCGCTCGAAGTGCAACGATATAAACTGGAGATCAAATACGTGAAAGGGCAGGCAAATATGATAGCTGACGCGCTGAGCAGAGGCGTACGAGTGGAAAGGGAGGCCGAGTTTCTGCAGGGATTGAATAAGGCGGTCGTGAATGTATTAACGGTAGGCAAAAAGACAAAATGGTTGGAAGAATTGGAGGAAGATGAAGATTTTTCGCTAGTATTGGATGCGTTAAGGAAAGATGACTTAAACAGGACGTTGAGAATGCGTGGCACAAACAAATGGATACGAGTCGCAGACTTTGTTATGAAAAACGGAAGTCTTGAAATGTATACTGAAGAAGGCGTCTTAGTATGTGCGGTCCCGAAAAAGCGCAAGATACGAGGTTTTCATGAAGCCCATGCGGATGAATTAGCAGGCCATTTTAGCGCGTTCAAGCTGCTAAAGAAAATGCGCAAGGAAGTGTTTTGGCCAACCATGACGCAAAACTTAAGTAGATGGACAAAGGAGTGTCAGCGCTGCTTTGTCCTTAACCCAAGACCAGTAGGAATTCCGCCACTGAAGCCGATAGTGACCACGAAACTGTATGAATTGATAGGCGTGGACGTGCTAGAATTGGGACTGACCTCAAGCGGGAATAAATACACGGTCACAGTGGTTGACCACTTTTCAAAATTTGCACAGGCATATCTAACAGCAGACAAATCTGCCGAAATGGTAGCGAATGTAATTTTTGAGCGTTGGATAGTTGATGGCTGTAGATGGTCCAAGGCAATATTATCTGTTAAAGGAGATGAGTTTGAAAACAGGGTAATGGAAGAGTTGACGAAAGTTACTAAGATTCAGCACATTACGACGAAAGGTTACAATCCACTCGAGGATGGTATTACCGAAAGGTTGAATGGGACCATTGTCGCAATGCGGAGGAGGCCAACCGCGGTACCTACCGAGTGGGACAAGAGACTGCTGTTCTGTATGCTTGCATACAATATGACCCCTCATAGATCGACAGGAGGCAGTCCCTATTTTTACTGCATGGGATGGACCCTTACTCCCCGTTAGGAACTATACCGAATAATGAAATGTCGTGGTACGCGTTAGAAAAGCTATGGACGATTACAAAGTAGGTTTGATACAACACATAGCAGAAACTCACGAAAGAGTGCGGGAGTATAATGATCGCGTGAGGGAAACCAATAAAAAGGCGTATGACAACAGAAATAAAGTAGACCGAGAAAGGCTCCCGAAGTCAGGAGATGGAGTGTATTTACTATCACCCAGAGAGAAGGCGCTAAGTTCGCACCCCAAGTTAGCATGCGAGTGGGCTGGACACTTTCGGATGATTGAAGTGGGAGATAACTCCGCAATTATTACGCTAATAGGGGAAAACACGGAACCCATGAAGGTTCAATGCGATATGCTAAGAATAGTGCCAAACCAAATATCTGAGGAGAGAATCGACTCAATTACTCACAGGGGAAAAAGAGGCAGGAAGACGAAAGCGAGGGTGAATAAATTGGAAGGCTCTTATAGCAGAGGCGCTGTAATCGAGTCAAGAGATTGCAAAGGACACCTATAATACGAATGCAAGGACGGATGCTTGAAAAATGCATGCTTCGGAGACCTGAAAGACATCATGTTTCCAGGGGTATTCGCGAAGGACCATTAGGCTCACTTTGGCGTGCTTGGATCGCCGCCAGCATTTTTATAGGGAACGACATGAACACGGCTAAGAAGATCAAGGCATGGAAAAAAGGGGTGATTTGTCTGGATGCCGAAGCCCTGCAGAGAGTTTTGCGACTGGCATATGATCGCTGGAGAGACTGGACCGATTCCCTATATGTGACAGATGGAATATCGAAACATGGAAGGATCGATGATTACTGCTTCGACAGGACTTATGATGAAGCGTTGAAAAATTTGAAACGCGATTTGGATTAACAAGAGAAAAACCGGCGGTCTAAAAAGCAGGGTCCGACCGCGTTTGCGGGGCGAAAAAATGCGCTGTTATTGGAACGGGACGGCTCACGTCGTGGAATTATAGCAAAGGTTGCTACGTCATTCGAAAAACTGAGGGACGTCCTTGGTGAACTAAAGGCATGTTCGACGTGGATGATCGTTTGGCCACTGGACACACACTTCACGGATGCGCAGATATGTGAAACCCTCCGCAGATGTCATCAGCAGCTCAAAGAAGGAGGGCGCATAGTGTCCGTATTTCCACCTCTGATGGAGTCAAATCGAGCTACTTGGAGACAACTTACGGAGTTGTGGCAAATGATCGAAGGCGCACTACAGAAAAAAGCGGGACCATCCTATTTCTAGAGTACGGCCAGCCGCAACATCAACGGTGGCAAAGTATTTAATGAGGCCGGCGCACCGGAAGGGTGTTTGAACTTCTACGGGAAAAATCTTGGTATTGGAAGCGCAAAAGCGTTATACGAGTGCATCAGGAATTGCCTAAAGGAAGCAAATTTACCAGAGTTAAATCCACTCGAAGTTGCGCCGACGAGGGCGCCGGCTCCCAGAGGGGGGAGGATGTGGATCACAAGATCGCGCTGGAGGGACCGCGAGGGTTTCCCGCCGCCGCCGGAGATCAAGAGGGTCAGGAGCTCACTATAAAAGAGAAGCGTTTCTTCTGAGGTGGACGCCCTCTTGTCTTCGCCAGACTCCTCAGACCCCCCATCGTCGGTCGCCTAGCCCACACACCATTGTTTTCTTTTTGTTTTTTGTGTTCGCGTTTCTGTTTATTGTTCTATTGCAGTAATTTCTATTTTGTTCGCGGTGTTTGCTTTGAACATGAGTGGACAGAAACGGGTCTCATATACTACATTATTCTTCTCAACTAGTAGTCTCAGTTTAGCCTAGAGAGCCATAAATACCAGCATATTCACAGAAACTTCACAAATGATTTTATAACTTGAAATTGATAATAGCTTTAGCAGACATGCATCTGAAGTTTCATTCTTTTTCCAAGGAGCGCCTGAGTTACTTCTGAGAAATCAGTCACTATAGGCTCAGTTTAGGTGCCGTTGATCTTCTAATGATGAGAACCTGGTAGTAGCCTTCTGCTTTTGAGAAATTTGTTGGTTTCAGTGTGAATCGACTTTATTGTGGCTTTTAAGAGTGCAAACAAGTCACGATTGAATAGCTGAACAGTTCTTCGAAATAAAACTATTTTTCGGAATGTCCGATCCTATGTTCGCGGCATGCGGTTACTTCTCATCTGAAACTTCTTCTGATCGAAATTATATTATTTAAATCCGAAAAAGAACCATTGCAACGACTACTGTTGAGCTGAATTCAATCAAGTTGTATAAACATCTACTCTGATACCTCATTCGTTTTCTCCAAACGTGTACCTGCTAATTGGTGGCAGAGACAGTAATTCGACCCTTCGCTATCAGTTTCCTTTAGGCTCGTGGGTCTGTCTGTTGATGTCTCTTTAAAGGCACACAAGTCCCGCCTTCAAAGAAGTATTACTTTTTTTATATCACCAGAAAGAACTACTCTAACACTTCCGCTCTGACCATTATCAGCACGTTACATAGAAATGTTGAATTTTGAAGAAAGAGACAATCAAATGGTGATTGAATAGACTAACCGGTCAATTGGCAGCAAATCTGGCCATAATGGCTTGACACGTCAGAGAAATCAGTCATCTGCTGCTACTACAAGCACTAATAGAATCCCTTATCGCCGAATTGCATACAAATTTGACGCCCTAATGGCGGAGAGGGAGTGCTCGCGCCGCATGTTCACACCCCACGACATGTGATCCGGTCTGGTTCGTATCCACCGTCATGCACAGCGCTTGCAAACGATGAAATAACATCCTTGGCAAGCAATATGCGTTTCTGTGTGTGTGCTAATTGAGCCGCTTCTCCGTCTCAGTGCCTCCCAGTTCTCACAGCATGGGGAGCTGGAAGGCCATGAGCGCTTCTAAACATGAAAAACAAAAAAACTTGAAGTTTTAAGCGATTCAGGGTAGTGCAGGTAGATTCAATGATCAATGCTAAACCGTATTTTCCATAGCGTAGCATTTTCTATCTGTCGGTTGCCAGTTGCACGCAATTGTGTCACAAGGCGTGCTCTTGAATGGACACTGCAATAGCGAAGACGATGACTCAATAGAGATCGGGCCAAGTAGCTCAACGTTTGGTTGAAAGCGATTCAGCCAACTTGATTCTGTATAATAACAAAGGAACAACCTAACCGTGGTCGTTTATTGGTCGTATCATAGCTGGTCAACCATGCAACCGCGAGATGTATATTCATTGGAAAGTTATATGAACTTCGAAATGAAAATTTGTATTGATCCCGTACCGTTGGAGTATTCTAGCATGTATCCCCTGTATAACATGATCAGGGCCTTCAAATGAGTGCAAAAATCTCTGTTAATGCACCTCAGAAGAATCAAAAAGAATCAGTAAAGGCTTGAAAAATCGGCTATTTAATTTGCTGTTCTCTGCAACAACTGTTTGAATTTTATCATGAAAGCTATCAAAATCAAGACAATTTTATGATATTCTCGAATATAGCGCCACATAAATCCTTCAAAGCTGAGAACAGATCTATCATTGAGGTAGAGGGCTTCCGAAGATGTTATATTCGTAGACTACACCTTAGGTACTCATTTTACTTTTACTCATTAAGATCATTCTTCCACTTTCCTGAAAATGAAACTGAAGTTGGACAAAATCAAAAAAAATCATTGTTTCAGCGGATACGGGGCTATCCAATCGCCATCCATTTGAATAGATGGCTATGAAGAAGTAGCAAAGCTAGAGCTGGTAATTCAAACCACTGCTTTTAGTTGAACTGTTCAATTATGTCAGGAAGATCTCAAAAAGATCAGGACTCCATGCTCTCCTCGGATATAGGGTCACTCTTGAACAAGTAAAACAGGGAAAAAGAAGGCGAGAGTGGGTCAAAGCCTATGCACATATTCGTGCCGTCGTCAAGGTATGTACACTTGTAAGAAGTTGAAATCACTGTTCTTTCGAGCGCCGAAGAAAAAATCTTGTGAAAACTTAAAATCACTCTTTGTTCCAGCGTCAGAGAAGGAATGGATCAACTTTCAGGTACAAATTCATTAAGAGGTCGCTCGAAAATAAGTGTGTGACGGCAGATCCTCTCAGTGACCTATTTTTTTCTGATGATTGGTATTGCTACCTGAGTAAGCAAGGTTCAGAAAAGGTCCAAAAAATTTGTGAATGGAAATAAAGGGAGCTGAACAGAAAGCAGACATGCTGTGTAATATTTTCACGCATTCTGGTTTTTATTGTTTTCGAGTTTCAACTTTTCTAACAGATCGAAATGTCCAACTATGTTCTTCGATGGGCTGCAACGGTTCTATTCGAAAATGATTGGACACTAAATTAAGGTTGAGATTTGCTTTCGATGTCTGAGAAAAGTTGCACCAGTAGCAGCCCCTGAAAGTCCATGACTTGCTCCATATCTTAAGAGGTTTACCCACATTCTCAAGTATATATGCTCGTTCGGGAAGTGAATAAGATTTTTGAAAAGAATTTCTTGAGAATCTTTTCAGAAGTCTGTGCGCTTTCTATTTGATATGTACAGGGTGTCCCAAAATTATGGAAGCCAATTCATAGCAATATATTTGAAGCTCTCAGCTGAGAAAGGCGATGGAATTCCTATGCACATTAATTAGCACCATTTTCTACAACAAGCTGCAATCACATTTTAAAATAATCCCCATGAGTGCGGATAGACGCCAAAGTTTGCTCTCGACCTGTTCGCATGTTGCACGCGGGTATCCTCCTCCATTCATTCCCAGCCGTTCTTCTCTCTTGCTTTTTAAGATTCCAAACTAGAAATGTGAACTGGACAAACTCCTCCTAATCAGGGGCCATACGGGGGAGTCAAGTGAGTCAAGTTCTGGAAAATAGGATGGAAATTCCTTTCGACAATGAAGTCGCGCAGCTGTCGACGGCACCACTCGCGGACGAGCATGGCTCTATGGGCAGGAATAGCGTCCTTCTGAAAGGACTAGACGATATTTCGAAAAACGTAGTCGGATCAGTGCTTCATTACATAAGTACGCTGTTTGAGTACTAATTTTGGTCAGTTTTCATGCCTGCGTCGAAGGAACGAAGAGCGTCTTACATTTGCCATTGACTATCACTGCCGAGGAGCACCGTTTTACTGCTCTTATAGAGATCTTTTTTGGGAGAGATTGCCCGTGAAATGTTTTTTTTAAACGCGAACGTCTCGGCTGTTGAGAGATGGTTTTACGTAAAAATTCTTTGGTCAGAGAAAACGACGAATGGTTGCGTGGCTTCACTTCACTGGGTCTGCAACTTCCCCATTTCTTGGCCTTGCAATGTCTGTTGAGATTGGGATTGAAGCGACATTTCTGCGTGCGGTAAAAACAGCAATGAAGCTTTTGCTTGGCAATCCACCCCACCGACATCTTCGATAATTCCTGCTCTTTTGCCGTCTTTTTGATGGGTCACCCAGAATAACGTTGACTCGCAAACGAACTTTAAGAGCCCTATCTCTGGTATCGCGAGCCTTTCTATTTTTTCTTAGTTTGTCTTTGAGTGATCCTTCTTCGCTGTTTCGTTTAATGTGTCTCTGTGTCTTTCTCTGCGGATATTATAAGGATCACAAAGAATTTCATAATGCCGCTCGGCCTCTCGCATGCCAATGATCGCAAGTGGTGTGAGACTCTCAGTATCTTCCAGATGGAGGATTGTATGAGCCTTCTCCATCTGGAAGATACTAAGAGTCTCACCCCAGTGACCATGCATATTGCGAGAAAATTTTTTTGTGCAACTAACCAATGGCAGGTAATGCAAATTTGATAGACTATTTCTAGCTTAGAAATTTCTGAATCTTGGCGCCCATAATTTTGGGAGACCCTGTACATCATAGGTATAAACTCGCAAATTTTCCAGAAGAACACTAAACAAATTTTATTTCCACCGCTTATTTCAGGATCAGTTCGTAAATAAAGTGTCAGATAAGCACTTTCGTCACGTTTCGCTTTCGTACTTCTATCTTGGCTGAGGAGCTGCTGGTACTTTCCTTGATATAGGTGGAACTCAGGGTGATAATGTCTTATCACAGAGAATATGTAAACACTAGTTCACGAATTTTCGTTCCACCGTTTATCGCTCAAAGTTGGGCCAACCGGCAGGCATAGATGGCGCTCTTTTGATGGCTGTGAACGAGGCTGATCTCCATGTCGCCCATGTTACAACTTACTAAGAAGGCCATCACATTACAGGAATAATTAAGAGAATATCAAAAAATCTGGACTAGTAAAAAAGCTATATGTTCAGGTGCTACATGAGTCGAGGGAGATGCAGTGGATGTTGCGAGATAGTGCCTGAGATTTGCACTTCAAACGCGATGAAATTAACAAAATTGAGAACCGAATAGTGACTGCTAATAAATGTTGTAATGTTCACGATAATTCAAGGTAAATACGATTATGGTAGAAACCGGATGAACCTGCTCATACGAGGACCAAAACTAATCCACATCAAAAGAACGATAAGACACCAATTTTGTGAATTCCGAAGGTGATTGAGCCCGAAGTGCTTCCGAGAGACCAGAATGTTGACTTGGACCTCTACGTGTTAAAACTCTATGGTGCAAATGAGAAAGTTCTCTAATGTCCAGAACAATTTATACTTTTTCAAACATGAATTTTGATACGGAGCAACAGGGCAGTGCAAGTGGTATTCAATATGATGCTTACTCCTATGACTATAAATCTCGAGTTGTAGCTCTCAATCATAATAATGATAACTCATCGAAGATTCAACTCATGGGCAATCAAAGCCTCAAAAGGAACCCACGAATGATGTAGTGTGATAATAACACCATTATCGAATGTTGCTGTCAATGACACGCCCTTTCTCTACCGATATATTGTTAGTTGAGGATCTTAGATTAATGGCGGTCGAATAAGTTTTGCCTGAAATGATATCGAAATAGACTGGAACCAGGGAATTCTTCCTTGAGTCACAGACCTTGCTGAGTAGCGGTCGTAATCTGATAGTAAAGAATAGACCAAATTTACGTATCCTCATGATGCAATGCACTTAATCGGTCCATATTACTGCACTCACCCGCCTTATCAAATAGAACATCAAAGAGTCAAGGCTAGGCTGTGAACAACATAGGTGTTAGGAATAGTAAGGAATTTGTTTTGACTTGATGTTTTATTAACCGCTGTTATATCGCTGCAGTACGCGTTCCGGAAGTCTCACAAGGTTGGCGATTTATGGACAAAACTTCAGTCTCGGGTGGGACTCGAGTCCACACTTGTCCTTTCTGGGAGCCGTGCTCTTATCTCTTACACTATCGAGAAAGGACAAGTGCAGGTTCGAGTCCCTCATGCATTGCTTACCACTTGCATTGCTCTTTTAGTCCTGTGTCAAAATGGAAAAGTATCATTTGTTCTTAAGATGGAGTGGAGGTTAGCTGATTATAATATAACAGCTTTGTTATAAGAGGGTGGGAAGCCAGCGTCAGCTAGGGGATCCGTCTAGTGCTCCAAGAAAGCGTTTGTCTTCTTTGTGCCACGTGATGAACCAAAATTCATTACCAATGAAACTGTTGAGGTGTTTACCCTTATCATACAAATGGAAATAAGCAAAGCTGAAAGTGACCGAAACTACGTAAACTTCTTTTGTTCTCTTCCTCATATCATTCAAGGATGCAGATTTTGGCATAGTATCGTAACCATGACCATCATTAATGATGTACCTTACTGAGGTGGTTATTGATGTTGTAGCGGTAAACGGAGACTAAAATACGGCGTAGGAAAGGCTCATTGGTGATGCATATGCCGCATTGTCTCAGACGCACAAAGTTGATAGGAAGGTTCAAACGGAGTGTTAGTTCTTCACCGGCCACAGCTTCATCCAGAAGCATAGCTAAAGCAATCAAATACAGATTGCATACATTAAAAATTCGAACGCGAAAATTTTACCTCCAAGTTGTGACAACTCCTTCTCGAGATGATAATGCACCCTGCCACAAAGTTTTTTATGAAGTACGGGAGACTGCTTTAGCGTTACCTGGAAGCACAATAACCCGATAATGTAATTTGAAGCCTGTTACGAGATAGTTTGCCTGATCAAGTATTGTAATAAGTGGACGATTCAGACACACAGCGGAAGGCATAGAATACTTGACAACCTGAAATTGGTGCATTAAGGATCCCAACTAACCGACTTGCTGAAACGAGTTTACGGAGCTCTCGAACAAATTTCGCCCATCGGCTCTGTTACTTAAAGAAGAGCATCTCCATTCTTTCGAGTTCGATACACCGCTAATTCTCCAAGAAGGTTAGAAGAGCTGATGCTAGGCTATCCTCCAAGAAGGGTTTTTGAATATACTGCGACTACTTAGGTGCGCGTCTGGCCACATTCGATGTCTTATCTACTTATGGCTTCGTTAGACTTAACAGTTTATCTCAACCATCGCGACAACGTCGAAACAATTGTGGACCATCCGCTACAGGCATCCATCGTACAATCTTCAGTAAAATCCACTGAGCTACCACCTACCCCAACTATTTTTTTTTCTGAATTTCGGATCTGTTCTAAAACTGAGGTTGGAGTTTATCTGGCCATGACTTTTGGACCATGTCATTTGTAAAATACCCTCTTTCGTGCTGTCAAGAGTTTGTATCTCACCTCAACTCAGATTTCTTTCTCTCCACCGTGACTCGAAGCCGAGTTAAGAATTATTCAAGACGGATTTTTCTAATGGCCATCTATTTCTGGGAGGGCACCGTCGAGCTGATTCTAGGTTATCTAGATCCGCGCCTTGCCATGTCCAAGGCAGGTCCTCGGTGAAGTTGAACTTTGTGACAAGCATACGGGCAAGCATGTATAGACAAAGCTCCAGTTTTAAATCCATTAGGAGATTAATCTCTGTACATCTTTACTCTTTATCTCTTTTCTCTCATCTCTTTCCTGTCTGAATTTCTGTTTTTTTTTTCTTTCACTAAACTTTACGAATATGGTTATCCAAAAAAATTATTATAAAATGAGAAAGATTCAGGTCAGATTGACTGAAAAATTAGCAGCGATCAGGGAAACGCTGAACTAGGGAAAGCCGAAAAAGACCCTTTTACAGAGGTTGGACCAGAGTGGAAAATTCCATGGCCCGGTTCAGTTGCATTTGAGTGATAAGAAATTGCTTGTTTCAACCGAACTGATAGGTGATTCAAATATCAGCAGGAAGAAATGGACCCCTAATGACTTAGGACCTCTAGATCTGCCTAAAGATCGTGACACTGCATCATATTTTCAGCACATTCTAGAGACCGTAAAGTATAGGTAAATCAGAAAAATAGACAGTGTAATTCAAATGGCAACATGTTGTTACTGCTCCAAGTCGTGATTGCATCAAAAGTCCGTATGCTCAGTGAACATAATAAATTTTTGTGAGGTGGGAGCGGTGGCTGCGAGTGATTCAGTGCTCTCAACATTTCATAAGAAATGTACCATTTGACATTCGAGAAAAAAAAAGGAAACGCCTTGCTCCGCATGAAAAGGTGGCTCATAGGGAAAGGATCAAGCAAAAAAGGCAACTACAGGGGCTGTCATTGTTAATGAAAGTCATCTGGGAGCTTTGCTCACCGTATGCGCACCAACAATTCGTTGCACCGCTGGCTGTAGAAGACCCCTAAAGCCTTTACTATTTTTCGCTTCCAATTGTTGCTTCTCTATCCCTCCCCACAAACCCTCCTTAGGCTCTTTCTTCCCCTGCAGACGCGGCCATTCCGATCAGGCTGAGATGAAACTTACTCTCGAGGGAGATTAAATCAAAAAACCACACTTCACTCAGATTGGGAAACGATCCGGAGACCAGAAAAAATGAAAACTGATCTGATTGTACCGTCGAGGCTTATATGAAATTCATGTATTCCGTACTCAAGGCAGCTGGCTTGCAGTGCTCTCATGGATATTTGTTCCCTCCGTGACTATCATATTGATAATTTAAACGCTGATCCAGTCAATAGTAGAGGAAGGGTTCTCAGAGCACTCTGCTACAGCTATGGCCGCATCGTTGGCTTCGACGTCTTCTTCGTTGTAGTAAAGGCTTAGTTCACGATGTCTTGTGTATGACGAAAAATGACAGATAAGGTGGAGAATATTGCGACGGAGGCGAAAAAGGCACGCGATATACTAGGGTAAGACGAAAATGAGAGCGAAGGGGTGTTCGGACGAACCATACAATGTGTGCTGTCGCGAACGCGACCATGAATATGGTCAGGTTTGAAGAAATTTTCCTAGTATTAAATATA
>UZAF01018722.1:15167-26767 GCA_900617895.1 Haemonchus placei | reverse complement strand
CCCTTGCGTCCTCCTACGGGCTGGTACTGCCTCCGCACTACGCTGATGGGTGGCTCGTCCAGCGCCGAGCTCCCTCGAGGTCCTGGGCGCGTGGTCCTACCTGGGCCAGTGAACCCATCCCTGTGCACAACAGGATGCCTGCTATATGCGGATGTTACCACACTTCAATACTAAGAGCACTCATCATGGATTATACTATTTTATAAGAAACTACGTATGAAGGAAATAAATGTGAGATTAAATGCGAATAAATGTAAATACTACGATACGTATAACAATGTGAGAAATAGTATGGAAAAACCAAATAAAAATGAAAACCACACTAAACCTACGGAGAGGGTACGATCCTGCTAATTCTCAATCCAGGGCCATCCAAATCCTCCCACCCTCGTTCTGGCACTGCGAACACGACGGTGACGAGGCTGGATGATGCAATCGTCGCATGATAGAAAGAGCAGCCAGAGTCCGTGGCTAAGCATAGCCACGTATCAGACCCGCTCTCTGCAGCATACTGTGCCTTCCTGGCGGGACTGAGGGCGCGACGCCAGGCCGACGTATAAGTTGTCCGAACGGCACGGCACTGATCTAAGCGCGTGGCTTTGTCTAACGCAAGACTGCCCTCGTGCACGCTCAATGCTCTTATCCTACTTTGGCGAATTTTTCCTCATGATTCGTGAATAAATAAATAGATAAACAAATGATTCCTGAAAAAAATTTCAGGTGATTTATAAGTGTCAGAAGTGCTGTAGTATCAAACCGGATCGTGCGCATCATTGCTCGGTTTGCGATCGTTGTATTCGCCGTATGGATCATCATTGTCCATGGGTGAATAATTGTGTGGGCGAGGCAAATCAGAAGTATTTTGTTCTGTTCACGGTGAGCTTTCATACTTTTCAAAACATCAAACAAGTTTGCCTGTTCACCGGTTTCCTTAAAGCTTTTGTAATTGTGTTCTTGTCCTTAGAAATTGCGCTAATGAGCTGATCGGACAACACTCTAAAAGTTCCAAAGAGCAGGTGCATACCACAAATACATGGTGTTACATAGCTTAGTTTTAGTACAGCATTTGATTTTTGAAAACTAGACTATTCTTGATAAGAGCTCTTCGAGTAGTTTTTTCATCTTTTATTGTGCCTGTCCATACGTTGTTGGAGCCAATGCAATGGCCCACAGAATTTGAGGGAAGGCATGATTATTAGATTCTGCCTTGCCTTATTCTTTGTGTTCCTCCCGTTCAAGTGTGGAAGCATCAGAATGAAGTTCGGGAACAAAGCTAACAAGTTTTTTGGTGTCGAGTTATTCTGGAAGTGCTATTTTGAAAGTCAAAATTATTGTAAAGCGCTAACAACAACGTAGTCTTGATAGACTAGAATATCAAAAAGTAGAGAAGTTATGAAAAAGTTGGGCGCAATAATAGTACCTGCGCTTTTACGCATATATGTGGATAAAAATGCACATATCTGCGTAAAAACACATTAGCTTAAGTGCAAACTAGCTACAACGAATGCGCTCGTTCCATTCAAAAGCTCAGAAGATCCGACAACATGAAGCATTTTTGGTTCCGTTATTGTAAATGGATAGAGTAAGGAATCAGGATTGATAGCTTCATGTCAAGAACAGCTTTAAGGTTACGAACCACTAGCTTGTGAAAAATCAAATTATCCTGTTGCTTGACTGCTTGCTTTGTGATCAATATAATTTTCTTTCAGATGTACATAGCACTATTGTCTTTTCATGCACTTTATTGGGGAATATGGCAGTTTGTACTTTGCGTCGGCAAGGAGTGGCATAGCTGCAGTAACCTTGGTCCACCAGGTACAACACTCATGCTGGTAAGTACATAATTTGGTATTTTGGTGCATCTTCCTTTTTCCTGCATAGACTTCTGAGATTGTGTTGCACTTTCTTTCTTCTTCTCGGGAGATATCCTTCACAGTGGGAATCTTATTGGAAGATCTGAGACCGGTTGTTGATTAGGCTAAATGGCGCGGCCCTAGACAAGAGACATGTAAATCGTAGACCATGAGCCACCTTTACTNGCCCAAAGATGCAGATAGGATGAGACTCTCTACTTCTGCAGTGTTAGGTCGATTTTTATTTTACCGTTTCGCAGGCGTATAAATGTATGCGTCTCTGGAGAGTAAAAGTGCGTGATTGGTATCCTGTCAACTAAAAGCTTGCATTTGAGTGATTGGGTAGTGAGTGGGGCAAGCTTCGGGGTTCCCTTCAACAAATAAACTCCTTGACTACTGTGGATAGCCTGAATGCTACCAGGCGTCTACCATCCCAAGGTTAGAGCCTGGAAAGCTGCGTCGGTGCTCATGTGTCAACATGTAAGTAATCCTCATTCCCTTGTACTTGAGGGGAGCCTCCAGCGCTGGGTAGGATCGCTCGGAAGAAACTGCCAATATTTTAGGACTACTTATATCGTTTAGAGACAGGAGGAGAATTGCACCCATTCCAATCTGAAGTTTTGCCTGATTGACGTTGCTGTTGCCTCTGAATAGAACTTGGGATCTGACCATTGTCATCAGACGTTTGCGAATAACAAGACATGGCTCAACCCCACCCTGGCAAACTTGGTCACCTAAGAGCTATATCAAGCTACGGAGAAGAGGAGCTTTTTGTGTGGAACTGCAAAAAGATCTACGCGGACACCCATACTTTCTCCGCGTAGATCTTTTTGCTTTCTTTCTATAGTCAGCGATTTCGACCCCAAAGTTGGCTCTAGGAGTGGAGCCTGAGAGCGCATCGAAACCCACCGAACTGAATGGAATTAGTAGATGAAAGGCTGCTCGAGCTTATCAGTTTCCCCCGCCATCCATGCTAAAGGCTGTTTCAGAAGTCTTTTGTTCCGCATGGTTTTTGGAGTCGCTTGGGCGACAGCTGGCTTTAGGAATTGACATCTCATCCGCGCTAGATTCTATTTTTCAGTTCATGAACTGGGAGCCGTGAAGCCTAGGGAACGAACTTCAAAACCGCCTCAACTGGGATTCTTTACCCTCTTGCGAGTTAATGGGGAGATTCCGTAATCGACATTCGCGACTAAGAGTATGAGCTGCTCGTTGACTAGAAAGCGGAGTCATAAGTCACCAAGTGGCGTTCTTCTCAAAAGACTTTAGAACTGTAGTTAGCGTGATACCATGCGAACTGCATCAAAGCCAAACAACGTCTGAGCTTGTTAACTAACCACACCACGGACCCACACACAATCAGCTGATCGCCGAGTAATGGGGCGCTGTTTTTCTCCCATTCTTTTTTCCTCTGTTATTCTTTTTGCTGCCGCGATCCCTTATTTTATTTCCTACCTCAAGAGGCTGAAAAAGGTGAGCCATTTCCGCTGTAACTAGGGTTTTTNTGCTTAGCTCGTCCGAACGCCCCCTCTTCTTCATTCTTCTGGTCTCATTCTCAACCAGCCCCCTCTTTAGCCTTTTTTCACACCGGAAACACCGATCCATGCAGTTCCTTCGCCTCCATCGCACTATTTTCCATCTTATCTTCCATTTTTTGATAATCTGGGTTACCCAAAATGATCGTGAACTGTGCCTTTAAAAAGGGTACCTCGAATTATCGTGAACTGTGCCTTTAAGCTCGAGGTTCGGGTATTAGAAAGGGGTTTGTATCATTTATTTAAGCAAACCCTAATTTTTCATTAGATCTCTGAGATTGTTCGTCAACCAGAATTTCTCCTTTATAGATTTTCTTGATGTTTGAAGCCATTTTGTTCGCAATTTTTACGTCAGTCATGTTTGGCACACAACTGTCGGCCATATGCAGTGATGAAACGGCCATTGAAACTCTGAAACGGTATGATTTTAGTGCTTTTAATTCTTCATTGTATGTGAAAAAGCTTGGTGTCAGTATCTTACGCGACGTTTCATTGCAATGGTTTCGTAGCGGTTCCCCTGTAAATTTAAATCTCCTCTTTCCCTGCGCCCGATTGGGTGCGGCAAGCGCGACACGTAGTTAGGGTGTGGAACCCACACCCGGGAAAGCTCTTCATAAAGAGTATCCATATGCGGTGAAGCGGTGCGCATTATATCGGAGCAGCCTAAGAAATTTCCGCCATTGGTTTCTTGAGTCTTTGGGTAAAAATAGGCTGGATCATTTGAGCAGCAGTGACCTTGAACAAATGATTCGAGTTGCTTTTTGGTGTATATAAACATGGCCAGCCGATGACCAACCTAGCTATGCATCGTATGCACTTGATATTGAGACATCCATTGATTTGAGTGGCTTTGTATTTATTGCGGTTCGATCGCATGCATTCAAAACCTATGTAATTATGCTATATGATCACGTTTGGAAAAATTGTCTCTGTATGGGTTGCAAGTGTGACACTGTTCAAATTTGATGATATTTCTTCTTTGATATTTGCCGTTTAGTGGTCGTGAAGATCGACAGAAAGCGATCTCGTGGAAGAAGAACATGCAGTCAGTATTCGGAGGGCCGTGTTCCGTGCGGTGGCTAAATCCGTTGGTCGAGCCGTACATGAGCAAGCCAGCGTGTGAATATTCTGTCTAGCCAAGACTTGCAATATTCTGTTATTGATACGGCAAAATGCTGACGAAATCAACTTGTAAAGGTGGAATCTTTTTATGGCTTCAAATAATCTCATTTGGCGCTTGCTAGGTGCCGGTGGTTGCGCCAAATAATGTGGGCATTTCTGCACCGCTTCATTATTTGAGCATTTGTGTATGATGGAAAATATGCCGTTGACAATGTTCTGTAAATCAATAACTTTTTTACTTACACCACTTTCTTTTTTGTAATGTTTTCTCCGAAAATTGTATTAAAATAAGCCATATGATGTACTTTTATTGTGCACGAGAATTCTGACGACATTTAAAGGGTGATTCTTTATAGCGTACTAACATATACCAACAAATATGTCGCTGATTAAGATAGTAAGTTGGGTTGATGTCATGACTACCAATTTCTTATAGGTATGAACGGGTCCTCATTATTTCAATCAATGATTTGTGTATGTTTTCGTTCAAATATTGCGTTCTGGTCATTGTCGTGAAGAGTTGTCTATTGATAGACTACTAAAATGTACAAAATTTTTGTGTGATTGATAGCCGAGAAATCGTTTTTTCATTATATCTTATTTGCTGATTAGTTAACACTTACCTTTACGGCTTTTTTTTTTTCTAGTCTCTCGGACTTGATGGTCTTGGTAGCTAAGAGGTCGTCTCGTTTCTCGTCTATTTAGTTTTAGGTTGCTTTATGCGAAAACTCTGAACACGATTGTGGGACTTTTATCAACTATATTTTCTCTCGCTGAGATAATCAGGTAGCGAAACAGTATGCGTGTAGCATGCTTCAGCGGATGGAGGGCATGTCCCTTGCTGGTTACGTGGCTGCTTGAACTTCTCTGCTTCCCTGACAGTAAAAGGCTAGAGCGCAGAGAAAAACACCCCGGGTGAAGCCTAGGGGGTGGTGGTGGGGGTCCTATTGAACTCACGCGGCCCTAAACGAATTTGTTGGGTGTCGGAAAAGTTTTGAGAAAATTCAGCTGGTTTTTCAACACGAAATAATTGCAGTGACAAGCTTAGATCAGAGATGAAAATAGTGGCCCTGCTTAGCCACAACGTCTTTCCATCATCCGGACAAGGCAATGATGTCATTCCTCCATATGTATAGAGGCGTGACGCAATGCATTCATCTATCACCTACTTGACTTCTTGACGGTTGATGAATTTTTTCCATTTAAAGCAGGTCTGTGGGCTTCTTAATGTATGGCAGTAATATGGTTTGAGGCTAGTAGGGTAGCCAGGTTATACTGATTTTTTCCAACCCACCCATCAGCGTTCGAACAGCGTAGTCGAACATTATCCATCACAATCGAAAATCTCCTTGAAGTAGGTGTGAAATGGGGCTCGAGACGCCATCTCTCTCCATCGGTAACAGAAGTACTACGTTTATCGCAGTACACTCTGGTAGGATCTCCCAGTGAAACACCCATTTGAGCAGGGAAGAATGAGCTCATGTCTTTCTTGGCGTGAACGCCTCGCTTTATAGCGGGCTGTGGCCTTAGGTCCGTGGGTAGGCGTGGCGTTTGCCGCCGATTTTCCGATTTCCGCAACGATCGCTTCCTTTGAGAAGAGATTTGTTTCGAAGAACCTTGAGAAGTTGAGAAGTTTTTTTTTGAGCAATCCTTCTTAAAGCCTCAGGAATTAGAAGAGACAATCTCTACACTCCCTAATCCATCATTCATGATGTTCTACAAGAAAGTCACTTTCAAAGCAGGACTGTTTGCAAATATTGCCCACTCCCTGGCTGAGCAGGAGCTCGAGTGCGAGCCAGTGTGTGTCAGAAGCTCCTCGAAGCTCACCACATCAACCGTCTTCATCATTGCTCAGGATAAAAAGTAGATGTCCCATAAAAATCCACACAGGAAATCGCCACGCCTACCCACGGACCTAAGGCCACAGCCCGCTATAAAGCGAGGCGTTCACGTCAAGAAAGACGAGCTCATTCTTCCCTGCTCAAGCAGGTGTTTCACTGGGAAATCCTTCCAGAGTGTACTGCGGTAAACGTAGGAGTATTCTGTTACCGATGGAGAGAGTTGGCGTTTCGAGCCCCCAGCCCCACAGCCCCCCCCCCCCCCGTCTCGATCCCCCGTGCGAGAACGTTGATGGATGGGTTGGAAAAACTCTGTATAACCTGACTACCCCACTAACCACATATTCACCTGACCTCAATCCTGCCATACTTTCAGAAGCCCGCAGACCTGCTCTAAATGAAAAAAATATCATCAACCGTCAAGAAGTCAAGTTGGTGGTAGATGAATGAATTGCGTCACACCTCTATACATATGGAAGAATGACATCATTGCCTTGTCCGGTTGATGGAGAGACGCTGTGGCTAAGCAGGGCCACTATTTTGACCCTGATCTAAGCTTGTTACTGCAATTATTTCGTGTCGAAAAAACCAGCTGAATTGCCTCAAAACTTTTCGGACATCCAATAAATTGCGTTCAGGGCCACGTGAGCGGTATCCATAGGTCCAGTGTAGTCGATACGTATCCAACAACGCCGTTTGGTCGGTCTGTAAAACAGTGCACTCGTTGAACTCTGAAAGCACTCATTGGAGTCACACCCTAGTAGTACACGGCGATTATCGCGGTGGTATATGATTTTATGTAATACATAGTTCCAGAATTTTGTGAATTGTTGAGTTGTAGATGAGAGCATTAGTAACGTCGTCTGGGCAACGTCATTATCTTCTTCAACAAGTACTTGATCGACCTGGGTTTTGGAGCCTGATATGCTACTTGGGTGCGATCTACTATGCTTCTTTCATACTAGATTATAGGAATGCTGAACACACGAGGTTTGTGAGTTACACTTAATAAGAACTACATAATTTCATGGCAAGTGTTTTTAGATATTTTGAGACCTAACCGCCTCATTGAGGATCCGAGCATTCAGGTTCTTCTTCGAAAGGACTTTTTATGAGTACCCGGAAACAGCGTCAATTTGACCTCGTTCTCGCTCTGAATTTTATTGTGAATCCTAGCACTATCACACACGCATGGTAATAGGTTCAAATCCCGAATCGATTCCGGCTAGGCCTAGCAACCCTTCCATCCCTTCGTGAACGGTTAAAGGCACAGTTCACCATAATTTTGTGTTATCCAGATTATGACGATAAATGAAAGAGAAGTTGGAGAATTGTACGATGGAGGCGGAGATAGGCAAGCAGACTATTTCGATAGTCCTATTTTTGAAAACACTAGCTTTTCGTTTGCCTTCGATTGGTTCTGCTTCTCTGTATTGTTTAGTAGCCTTCAGTCCCGTCATGATTGGAGTCGCAAGAAATTTTACTCTGACCTTCCACCTCTAGCATGCGAATGATTGCAAGTGGCATTGAATCAGCCTTCATCTCATTAGAGATTTTAGAATTCACACCTGGGTAACTATGCAGATTGCGAGAAACCTTACTTGTACAAGTAATCCATAATTAATGAAGTGAAAACAATGAATCATTTCTGCCACAGGAGTGCCTTAACTTTGCTCCTGTAATTTGCCCTTTAATTTTTAGACACCCTGTTCATCGGCTGACCACCATCATGTTTCTCAGTGAAAGCTAATGCAGGGCGGACCCAGGTATTGATTAATGCCAGATATTTTGTCCATTATCCGTATGCCTCATTTTCCAATTCTGTTTTCCATGTTCCGAAGGTCCATCATCGTACGCATCAAAACTGCTGGAATTATTAATTTAGTCCGTGTCAGAGAGCAGCATTCATAAAAATGCATCAAATTGGAGGCATACTAAGCGTCTTTTTTACACAGGAAAAGTTTTGCAAAGTGAGAGTGCATTATTAACTACATACATAAATCACATTTTGGTAGCATTAGGCGGTCACGGATTTGAAGGCACGGTTCACGATAAAACGGCTACTGAGTTCTTCCCTCAGGAATACTCAGTGGCCCCAAGGGTAATAGAAAGGACCCCCTCGCGCCCAAAAACTCTACGGTTAGGGCTTTGTGGAAGCCCCATACCCTCCTCGAGCTGCCTTACCGCCACTCGATCGATGTCACGTCAGACGAGTGTCGAAGTGATACAGATTGCAATTATTTGTTCTAGGACCATCACAAACAGCTGATCGTCGAGTGATGGGGCGATGTTATCCTCCCATTCTTTTTCCTCTGTTAATCTTTTGCTGCCGCTATCCCTCATTTCCTACCCCAAGAGGCTGAAAAAAGTGAGCTATTTTTGCTGTTACTAGGTTCTTTTTTGTTTACTTATGCGTATATGTGAATGAATTTTTGCTCACCGTAATCAGTTATTTGCACCGGGACTCACATGTACGCAATGACCCCTCGTATAAACACCCCTCTTCTTCATTTTTCTGGTCTAATTCTCGTCCAGCCCTCCTTTTAACGATTTTTCGAAGCTTTTTTTTCACTTGAGAAACACCGATCTACGCAGTTCTTCCGCACTATTTTCCATCTTATCTTCCATTTTTCGTCATAATCTGGATTAGCCAAAGTTATCGTGAACTGTGCCTTCGAATCTCAGATCTGCCTAGGCTAACCAAGGTCCCATCGTACCAGTCTCCTGGGAGGGTAACGGCACTAACTCGTACATCGGCTAGCCACCGCAGTCATTTTTAAATTCACATACGCATTCAATGAGCCACTAAAATTCTGAAAAGAGGTCGAATGCGAGGGCGTTTCTTTCAGAGGAGATTATCGAGCCAAAAAACTTCATCTTTTGTTATCAGCTATCTTTCAGGATTAGTGAACATGCTCTCATGCCGGGCCTTGTGGTCGAACGATTCGATAAAGATGGAGCAGTTGTTGAATACCTGCAAGGACTTCGGGAACAAAAAGAGCGAGTTTATTTACCATAAGTCGAGGGTCAAGGTTCATGACATTCGTGAACTTTCCGAGTGCTCGAGAAACTGCGTGCATTAACTTTCTTTGTCTCTTCTTTGTTTTTACTGCAGCCTTTCCAAGATTTACAACTTTATGAGTCTAACGTATCGGCTATCTCGCCTTCGTCAGAGCCTGAAAGTATAGTGAAAGAGCTTCTTGTATACCGAGCCCAGGAGGTCTATTAGTCTAGAGAACTGTCCGGGCTTATCTTGCCTTATTATAGGATCAATTCCAATAGTTGTTCGACTTTCAGGCTCTGACGAAGGCGAGATAGCCGAAACGTTAGCCTCATGAAATCTTGGAAAGGCTGCAGTAAACATGCAGAAGAGTCAAAG
Source organism: Haemonchus placei (assembly GCA_900617895.1). Classification (NCBI taxonomy): domain Eukaryota; kingdom Metazoa; phylum Nematoda; class Chromadorea; order Rhabditida; family Trichostrongylidae; genus Haemonchus; species Haemonchus placei. The sequence goes on along the minus strand of UZAF01018722.1, from coordinate 17,040 downwards.
CTCATGCCAAGATTAAGAGAAGGGCGATCGTGGTATACATAACTTTCTTTGTATTCATAAGTAATTCAATGTGACCAACATCATATTTTGCAGTCATAAGCGGAGTTATATATGTCAAGTGATGAAACAGAACGGAATGTCATGTCATACCCAACGATGGTGGTCTGCATTGAAAGTTACGGTCAGTGCATCTTTGTATTCGCTGACACTTTGATTGGAGAATGGGCGACAAACTCCGCCCACGAAGGGCGGGGTTTTGCGCCAAAATCATCAATTTGACCCAAGGGCGTTCAAATTTGGCAGTAGTACAGGCGGCAGGATGGGAACCCTTATCGTAGGCGGGAGAACCGGACTCCGTCATAGAAGGCGAGTTTGCATCAAAATTTTCAGTTGGCTCTAGGTTCAAACTTGGTAGGAGGCAGGCGGCAGTAAGGGAACACCTATGGTGAGTGGGGTGGGACTTCACCCCCGAGGGACGGGTTTTCTGCGAAATAAATTCTGAGTATAAATCCATAACTCCTACCCGACCAAGTTTGCGATTCAGTGAAAAATCACGGTTTCCTCTACCTTGATATCACTTTTGGTAAAACCTATCCGACCGCTATTAATGTTGGATTTTCTTCCAATGGTGTATCCGTGAAGAAAAGGAGCTACTTCTTTGAAGACATTTGATAATCTATACTCTATCAATCTAGCTCAGCAAAACAGCGAAATAACCTACGAAAAAAGTGAAAAGAATTTCATTAAATCGACGTTTTCGGGCGAAGTAACTTTGCATCAAGAAGGAGATCCCGGCGTCAGCTTGGCAATCCGACTGGTTATTACAATAATATAAATTCATTGTTGGTAAGATCCTCTGAAAGATATGTGAAGATTTACTTGCTCTATTGCCTAGAGGGAGAGAACTCCGTGTGGTGTCCGTAATGTAATCCTTACTATACTATATAACGCGCTCACGTCTGTCTGTTTGTCCGTATATCTGTGTCTGTCTGTCTGTCTGTCTGTCTGCCTGTCTGTCTGTCTGTCTGTCTGTCTGTCTGTCTGTCACGTAATGCAGTGTTAGATGAAGAGATACTTGAGGAGATCAGATCTATTTTGGAATGAGTTAAGCGAAAAAGTACTCAGAAGTCATAGAAGAAGTTTTTGGAAACTCTCGATGTGCGCGAGATTCGCACTAAGGTGGGCGGGGCTGTGTTCTACACCTCAGGGCTGTGTTCGACACCTCACAACTGTCTTCAAAAACGTTCTGGAGCGCAAAAAAGAAAACTGGTTGGAAAATAAAGAAATGTGGCCACTTCAGCCAAGTAGGCGACCGGGCTCATAGCAAAGTAGGCGGGGCTAACAATAAGTTCAAACGTTCACAACTCTGTTTTGATGTTTTTTTAACTATTTGACTGTTATTTCTCCGCAGTACGCGATGCGAAAATCATGCAAAGTTGGCGATTTATACTGCGGCTAATCAACAGCAGTTAACAAAGCATCAACTCGAAAGGTATTATATAAAGTGAAGCTTTCAGCTTATCGGTTTAATGCTGATATCGGCTGACCTGCTCACTACCTTTTACGTGTGAGGCATCTTTCATAGTCCACGACCGGTCGCTAGCGACTGGCGGCCAGTCGCGCGATCGGTCGCGCGATCAGTCGCGCGACCGGTCGCAACCCACCGGCGACCGGTCGCGCGACCGGTCGTGGACTATGAAAGATGCCTGAGTGCTGATAAGTTATCCTTTCCTACTATATATAATTCGCTAAGTGTGTCTGTTGGTGTGTCGGTGTGTTTGTGTGTGTGTGTGTTTGTTTGTGTGTGTGTCGGTGTGTGTGTCTGACCGGAAATTCATAACTCCGGCCCTCGTGGACCTAGAGCGTTCAAACT
>UZAF01018721.1:0-30103 GCA_900617895.1 Haemonchus placei | reverse complement strand
ACAAAAGCTCCAACAACCACAACGACAACAAAAGCACCAACGACCACAACAACAACAAAATCTCCAACAACCACAACAACAACAAAAGCTTCAACAACCACAACGACAACAAAAGCACCAACGACCACAACAACAACAAAAGCTCCAACAACCACAACGACAACGAGAGCAACCACAACTACAAATGCAAATCCAAACCCCGGTAGGTCTTAACGTGATGTAAACATCTTGTAAGAGAAGGGATTGCCATCTCACCCTATGCAGCCTTTGAGGAGATATTGTCAGGCCCAACAATACTAGTGATCAATAGTATGAAATTCATGATTTCGCAATATTTTCAGAGTGTAGCTAGGATTTTACCGAATTGTTTTTGCCGTTGTGTCTTGGGACAGGGAAATCAATTGCGGGAGGTGGTATAACCTCACAAATGCACATCTAAAGGCACACATTTCTTTGAAAACGACTTCCGGCGTAGAATATCACATTGGTTGGGGTTTTGTGTTGAGTTATTTTGTGTTATTATACGTGTGCAAAAGGCACAATTACTAAGAAATCCATACTATATATAAACCGCAAATGTCCGTATGTTTGTGCGTTTGTACGTTTGTCTGTTTGTCTGTTTGTCTGTAACACTATCTTCAATGGTGCTGTTTGGAAATCAACTGGAACAGCTCAGACAGGTTAGAACAAGTGGGGAATGAACCGAACTCCTTGGGTACACGTGACTTGAGCTAGCTCCGCCCACCAGGGGCGGAGTGTCACACTATGGGCGGGGCGTGAGCGAAAGCTGTAGTTCACCGAAATCTGTAACTCCTGTTCTCATGGGCCTAGAGTATTCAGATTTCGTAGAGGTGTAGGCGGCAGAGAAAGAAAAATTGATGATATATGGCAGGTGTAGACTCCGCCCACTGGGGGCGGTGCTTCCTCAAAAATATTAAATTTGGACCTAGAGCGTTCAAAATTGGTAGGGATGTAGGCGGCAGAAAGGGAAAACTGATGGTAGATGGCAGGTGTAGACTCCGCCCACTGGGGGCGGGCCTCCTCGAAAATAGTAAATTTGGACCTGGAGCGTTCAAATTCGGTACAGATGTAGGCGGCAGAAAGGGAAAACTAATGGTAGGTGACCAGTGTAGACTCCGCCCACTGGGGGCGGGGCTTCCTCGAATATAGTAAGGATTCGGACCCAGAGTGTTCAAATTTGGAAGAGATGTGGGCGGCAAGATGGGAAAAGTAATGGTGGATGGCAGGTGTAGACTCCGCCCACTGGGGGCGGGGTTTCCGCAAAAATAATAAATTCGGACCTGGGGCGTTCAAATTTTGCAGAGATGTATCCGGCAAGATGAAAAAGCTAATGGTAGGTTACAAGTGCAGTCTCTGCTCACTAGGGGCGGGGTTTGCGCAAAATCTGCTTTCATCGACTTACAGCGTCCAAAATGGAAGTGATAGATGGTAGAATGTACTCTCTGTAGTAGGAGGCACTAGACTCTGCCTAACACGCAACAGTTTTCTTGACAACAACCAGAACCACTATGAAATGCTGGGATACGCCACCGACTAGACTTCTACTTTTGATTGTGCTAGCGTTGAAAAGTGCACAGCTGCCAAAATCCTTACTATATATAAACCGCAAACGTTAGTTTGTCTGTTTTTCTGTCTGTCTGTTTGTCTGCAAGACTATCTATATGTTGCCGTTTAGAGATCAAGTGGAAGAGCTCAGACAGGTTAGAACAAGTGGGGAATGAGCCGAAATCCTTGAATACACGTGACTCAAGCTAGCTCCGCCCTCCAGGGGCGGAGCGTCCCACTTGGGTACGGGGCGTGCGCGAAAACTGTAGTTCAGCGGAATTCCGTAACTCCTGAACTCCTGGGCCTAGAGTATTCAAATCTGGTAGAGATGTAGTCGGCAGAAAGGTAAGACTAATGGTAGGTGGCAGGTGTAGACTCCGCCCGCTGAGGGCGGAGCTTCCTCAAAAAAGTCAATTTGGACCCGGATCGTTCAAATTTCAGAGATGTAGGCGGCAAGATGGGAAATCTAATGGTAGGTGACAGGTGTAAACTCCGCCCGCTCGGGCGGAGCTTCCACGGAAATAGTAAGTTGGCCTTGGAGCGTTCAAATTCTTTAGAGATGTAGGCGGCAGAAAGGGAAAACTAATGTAGGTCACTCCACCCACCAGGGCAGAGTTTGCGTGAAAGTAGTAGATATGGATCTGCCTGACACGACATAAATTTCGTCATTACAATATATTGGCCAACAAGATCGTCAATACTTAGGCAAATCAAATGCCTGCCGCGACAGGTGCGGATGAATTTCAAAGTGTAAATAACTCCCACTCCATATCCATTGGAATGCAGGCATTCCACAATGGTAAGGGGTAAACAAGAAATCAAGATGGTCTTTTTTTGATTTCTTGGGTTGTCTCAATCACTTCATAGATAAATGTATGTAAATGGTTGCCAAATGCAGATTGCTAGGGATGTGCGCTCCCAATAAACGGCTTATGATGCAACTAATTGGGGTGGAAGCTCGGTACTGTCCATTTTTTCGTAAGAGGGTGGTTACTGAGTTGCCAAGACGATTACGCTCCAGGTTATCTTCGAGGAATTCATTTATGAGAAGCCATTAGACACGCACGGTATCGTGCGCAGCCCAACTGCTTTCCTAAAAAGACACAGATGAGTTGAGCAAAACCAAACTCATGATGGGTGAGGCGCAAACGGAGTGTTGAGTGTATGTATGTAGGTAGGTGTGCCAAAATTTTTACCTCCTGTTCAAGCGTACCAGAGCATCCAAATTTGGAGGTAACGTTGGCGACCAGGTAATTTTACACAGAAAGGAGGAGCGCCCGGCATCAGCCTGGAGATCCGATGAGAATATAAGAAGGCTGACATGAGGAGCTGCTCTGATATCAAATTCATTTTTTTTACAGATTGTTTGTGCTGTTAAATTGTGACGGCAACAGGTAGAGGCGGAAAAATATTTTGTTAGTTCTACTCGCTCCATAATTACATCCGCTCAGAGTTAACTTCGAGGGAGTCCATTTATCGAAGGTCATGAAACGCGCACGGTATTGTGCGCAGCTCAACTGGTATATTGATAATACACCGAAAAGTCGAGCATAATTTCCATAAAAACAAAAACCACTCAAGTTACCCGAAGTCTGACAGCAGTAGGTGGATAAAGTCAGTCTCAGAAGACACTAGTGCTCCGCATAGTATCTCAAAAGCAGTTTAGCAACTCGTGCCTAAACTGTCTCAAAGATTGGTTTGGTGGTATCTTTTTTGGAAGCATCAAGTAGTGACTCCCAGCTCTGAACGAGAAACGTTGGCTCACAAGGTGGTCTTGGATTGACTGAGAAAAGTCTTAGTGAATCCTCTTCTTGGATGACTACAAAAGATAAGGTTGCATGTATGTATGTGAACCTCCGAATGCAGCATTGCCATATGTGGGAAGGAGTTGCGTAGGTTTTCCTTACAAGGCGTTAATACAACTTACTAAAAATTCAAATTGGTTAGCGTGATCCTGGATGTTTGTATGGACAAAACTCCGTAATTGCCTGGCTGCCAGAGCATTAATTTTGATCGCTGGAAACGGTTAATTGTATGATGCTGAGCACCGGTACGTATCAATAACTAATCTACTGTGAAGTAATTGTTAACCTCCTTTTCCTTTTTGGCTAGGACTACCAGCAGGAACAACCAGCCATCTGATCATGTGGAACAACATTACTTTTTACTATAGTCAAGCAGATACCTCTTCTACTGTATCCAGATATCCTTTTGCAGAGATCAATCGGATTTGTCCTACTAATCCCGGCATGAACGATAGGATCAGGACCAAAGCACTTGATATGCATAATTATCGCAGGTAATGGGTAACTAGCTGATGATTGGTACTGATTTCCTAATCACGCACTTTCTTGTTTAGGTCCAATCTCGCTCAGGGGAAAGTTAGGAAGATTTATGGCCGATTCCTTCCATCTGCAGCCAACATGATAAGGCTGGTAGGTCTTACTGGTCTATGAAAAGGTCGTAAAAGAAAACAAACTCCGACTGACAGTCCAGTTATGACCCAGTGTTATAACCAAGAGTGATCCTGATAACTTCGGGTATGCTTGGATAGTAACTTGTGACCAGCGCGCTTTGCAAGAAGGCGCTAGGAATTCAAAGTGCTCGGAAAATATAATACTTCGAGGAAGCTTGTAATTTAAAAACTTTAGATACTCTTATGCACATATTGTTTGTTCCCTATGAAGGATAAAGGATTAGGCCTTTAGCATCAATGATTCCCGTTGTTGGGATGCGCCTCTGCATTCGGCTGCCATTCGAAATTGTATTTTCGTTGGAGTGCGTATGTGACCTATGCAATGACTTGCGGTAACCAGCCAATGCACAAACCCGTGCATTATCCTTCCAGACGATATGGTATTAATTTAGCGACCCCCAGGGATGGAGAGCTTGGCTGGCCGGGCGGTTATCGATCCGGTATTCGATTCCCGAACTATGCGTAGTGATTGTACTCCACCACCGCCTCCGCCCCTTGGCCTAAATTGCTTCCCATACATTCTTATATAGCTTCATTGGCTTCTAAAATTATTATTAAGTTTATGATATACAGGAATTGGAGTCGGTTTCTGGAGAAATTGTAAGATAGGTGGCTTACTAGTAACCATGTTTGCTGCTGGTACATGGTTCATAGTTCTGGCAACTCGAAAAGAAAAAAAATTTCAGAGATATGACTGCGAATTGGAAACATCAGCCAGGATGTCTGTAAACAGATGTACCGAATCACCCGACACTTCTTTACCGGGTAATATTCAAGAAAATATCCATGGCATCAAGAAGAATGCAGCCCGTTACCGTGTCGATGCTATGGATATGGTATTTATGGCGTATGTTTCTGCCTAAGATAGTATAGCTTCCATTTGATACTGATTCAGGCTGTCAAGTATTGGTGGAGTCAAGTGAGAAAAGTGGATGGCATTGGAATGGCTGTCACCTACAGAGCTATGCATATGCAAAGCACAATCAGCTATTTTACAAGAGTTTGATATTTTAAATTTCTCCTATACCACATTCATAGTTCGCACTGGGTTAGAGCATTGGGAAATTCCCGAATTCGGGAGAGTCGGGCAATGATGACCCATGAGACAGTAGGCCAGTAGTAACTCCGTGTACTTTTTGACTCCTTTTCTTTCTACGCTTGTATAAAGGCTAGACACGAATGCAGCAACGTTGGGGCTTCACTCCCAAGTAGGTACACGTCTCCCGCGGTGACTCACCAAATCAGGTCTTTGTTCGGTACCGGCTATCGAGTGCCAAGTTGAAATGGAATGGAGGAGAGGAGAATAAAGGGCCTACTTCCCCATTAAAACCAGCCCCTGCAAGTTCTCAAGGAGCAAATGGAGTTTTTCTTCGTCCTTTCTGGATTTTTAATTCTTCTTCGCCCTCACATTATGAACACATTTCTATAGGGAGATGTTGGAGGTGGAAATGACTACGGACGTTTTTAGATGGCTTGGGCAACAACCCAATTCATAGGATGTGCTGTATCTGTACGTGAATTGTGTGGGGACACTTGGTACGTCGCATGCCACTACAGGCCTGGGTACGATACCCTTTTCTTTCGTTCTGGTGGATTAAGCCTAATTTCTCTATTTATCTACTCGATCACGATTTTCAGAGGAAACATCGTGGGTGATGTGGTCTACGAAAAAGGTACTCCATGCTCCATGTGCTCTATGGGATTTTTCTGCAATCCGATGGACCTCTGTACAGCAGTCACTTCTTTCGAATGAGGCGATATGATTCTGCGTATTGTTTACGAAAAAGTAAAGTCATTTTAGGAGTTTTCTGTTTCCCGACCTATCAGTAGAAAGCGTGGTAACTTTTTCCTATAGATTGAACAAATGATCAATCATTCATGCCTCTCTTGGTTGGTACCACCCCCGAACACCCCGCCCTTTCTCCCACATTGTACAAAATAGAGAATTAAGCTAATTTGCATGAAGATATCTTTTATTGAGATGCTATTTTCTTTTCACAAATTAATTTCTTGAAAACAGTCCAGGACTGAGTATCCATTGTCGAGAAACTTCATCCGATTGATTTAATACTCAGGCTTTATTGCAAACTAGACTTGTTTGTAGTAGGCACTGAATCCTTTGTCGTTTTGAGTATAATCAGAGTAGAACGTGAGAAATAGGCTTTGCTGAGTTGAATAGTATGTCGTATTGGACACCGAATTTCCGGAAAGTCTGAAATGTCAAAATCAGTGGGGAAAACTCGAACCAATCTGAAAAACCTACATAGCCAGTTTCGGGTACGTTGCATTTGGCCCATCGTAAATTTCGACTTTGTCGCAACATGCTTCTGTCGAGAACGCCACGAACGTCAGCATTACTCTGCTTACGAAAAAATTTTCTATTAAAAATTTTTCAATCAAAAATTGTTTGAGAGAGGCTCTCAAGAGTTTTTTCCCTTAAGACTCTAGGTCCCGTACAGGATGGAAGAATGAACTAATATTTCCGGTAAGGTAGCGCTAAGCCAGAGAAGGTAGTCCAGTACTAATAGCCCGTGTATTTCATGAGTAGGGCGCAGTGAAGTTACTGTAAGCTCCCTTTACCATTTCTTTACGCACCACTAGGCCCCATTCCCTAATAGTAACCAGAGTTACCACCCCAGGAGAACAGTGATATGCTACCAAGTGAACAAGTGAAATTCAAAATGGGTTCCAGAATAGGCCAATGCCAAAGTTTGAAAGCGCTTTCATCTACTTCATGAATTTCCATGTTAGCTTACCTGCCTTTAGGCATTGTCATCAGGTAGTTGCAAGTGATATCGTTGGGGTAATTGGACGGCCAACTGGGTGAAGTCACAAACCCAAGTCCAGATGTGAATAGTCCAGATTGGCATGTGCTTGGTTCCGAGTACTGTGTGTCTTCTTAAAAAAACAAATAGACAATAAAGAAGTCAGACTGAACAGATTACTTGCTGTGCATTCATGCTCCGCGTTGACGATGGGCGACAGGCGACGAGCGAGGGACTGACAGGCGTCATGGGCGCTGTATGAAGCGGACGGCTGCTGGAGTAGGGTAGTTCAGAAAACTGATCGTTCAAAAGGGACAGCCCCAAAAGGCCCTGCATAATGAGGAGTGGTCGTAGACATGTTTTTCCTTCTTATTCATTTTTTATAAGCAGACTTTCTTCATTCCAGTTTGACGCCCCTTCCAAGGCTAGGGTCGTTCATGAAGCATCTTTGAAATAAAACAGAAGTTTCCATCGACTCTCCATCTCTTTACTCTGTACCTGCAACCCTAGCGATGGCATTGATCGATGTATGTCGTCGATGATTAATGCAGTGCCATCACCTGCCGCAGGCAGCGTCACCCACTTGGCCCATTGACAAACGCCGAGTATGAATGCACCAAGTGACAATTTTGAAGGCACTAGATAGAAGCATAACGGAACATGGGCGGTAGGCTTTAAAAACAAAGTAAACTGAAATATCTCTTAGATAAGTGTGCAAAAAGCGTCCTTACTCTGAACCATTTCGTAATGAATAGCAAATCCACGCTCCTGCCCAGTGATATCGGTACTGAATAACAATGTCATTACATTACCAGATGAGCTAAACGTCATCCCGGTAGCATCTCCAGACACACTGGAAGTTGTTATTTACTTACTTATTTAATTCTGATCTTCAGTAATTTCCTGATATAGGCTTGATCACGATATAATTAATTTTTGCGATGCGTTCTTCCGTTTTGTCTATTGAAAAAAGAATTTCTTTAGCAGGAAATACAAAGCGATGTCGCGACCACCGCACGCGTCATATGCTTGAAGCTGAGTGGCTGCTTTCATAGTCCACGTTTAGCCCACGAGCGAGCGATCGAGCGATGGGGCGGCGCTTGCACTTTGTTTACAACTGAATCCTAGTCGATACCGCGGGTAAGCGCCGCCCCTATCGCTCGTTCGCTCGGTCGCTCGCGGGCCAAATCATGGACTATGAAAGCAGCCAGTGGCCTCTTACAGTATCTCCCTCAACCAAAGACTAAGGTCTTTGGTTGAGGGAGATACTGTGTTGTGGCAAGTGGCGCTCCTGCCGTAATCACTCACTTGGCAATCGTTGCTGCTGAAGTATCCGCTCCATTCCAAATATACAACTTATCACAGCAAGCTTCCGTCTCAAAATCGTACAGCGTTAGATGAATGAAATATCCGGGATCCACCTATAAAACCGGCTGTAGGGGTAGTTTGCAATTGCTTCGATCATAGACTTTCCAAGGGTGACAAAAAAATCTTTTCTTGACAGATTTATAGAGGTTTATACTATAAAAGCTATCGCTAGGGACTGCATACGAAATGTCTCTAATAATTTGACTGTTATAGAAAGTACGGGGAGAATAGAATCGGTTACAGTACCCATGGCCCAGGACCCTGGTGCTGGTTTATCCATGACCCGTCTCTTTTCTTTCCTTCTCTCCCTCCCTTCTTTTCCCCTCTCCTATTTGAAAGAGTTTCAGTCTTATAACTGTCTTATAACTTACTTACCGTGATTATGTAGTACTGATTCAGTTGATTACCGTAGTCATCAGGATAGCCGGGTGAGTAGATAACACCTTGAGCCCCTGAGAACGAAGCATTCTGTACTGCTACCGTCTCAATTGACCACAAGATCGCCACCACCCCTATTAAGAAGAACATCACGTCGTTGATGTTATCTTATGCAGAGGTGAGTGGGATTAGAGACGTTTGTACACCTAAATATTTCATGATGTGCATTCATGGCAACTACTGACGAAGTGACCTGTGCGATCTATATTTACAGAATGTTATGGCAGTAGAAAAAGGAGGTAGAGGAGGATAATTGCTCGGAGGTGTTTTATACGAGCAAACAGACTAAACTGGTGCCAAAGCCCAGATATGGGCACAGGCGGCCGCTGAACAAATAGGAAAACTTGGGTGGTGTTGGGGTTGCGATAAATACGGCTTCACCATCTCTAATCCTTGTACTGCGCTTGTGATAAGAAGCACGAAAATACCGGAAGAGGGTGTTCCTTAGTCGGAGGACACCTCTATATAGTGTTTAAGTTCGCTTGCACTAAGGAACACTCTGTCCCAAATTATTTTGACCACGCCCCCACCCCCGCAAGTTTAAGATGTTGTGAATTCATGTATTTAATTTCCGGTTGAAAAACGACACACTGTAAGATGTGAGCTAACAAATAGTTGATTGCGAGGGGCGGGGCTAGAAGAATTTTGGAACAAGCTCTTTCAAGAGCAGACGATTATGGATGTTATGCAGTTGGATCGACCAGAGTTGACTATTTTGCCTAGAGCTCTAGTTTAATGGGCAGATAACAAAGGTGAGAAGGGAACTTGAGTAGGGAAAGTGTCCATGGGAAGTAAGGTCAAGATTAGTTCGAATTTTTTCTATTTACTAAGTCCGATTTCATTAGTTATCAAAGCTATTTACTCAGATTGAACTCTGGGAAATGCTCTTGTTCCTTACCAATTAGTTATCATCTGGGCAGAGCGGAGGAAGACAGTGGGAGTAGGGATTTGGGGGNGGGGGAGGGGAGAGGATGACGATAAATACCGACGGGCCCACATCATCCATCAACAACTCAGCCATTTCCATCATTTTGGATAAGAACAGCTATAATGAGCTGGAGAGAAAGCCTGGGTGCAGTGAGATCACTGATTCCAAATGACTACAATTGCCTCGCGGCGCGTCTAACAGTGTGAAAGTTGATGCGAAGTCAGTTTCGTTGAAAACCTATCTTCACCGGAATCGATCTGCGGGTTTTTAGGTGCTCAAGTAATCTCATGGTATCAGCATTGTTGATCGATGAAACTCAGGAATTCCAAACATGCTCACTTTTAGGGAATGCACAGATCAGCATTATTGCGGCCAGCATTGCTTACAGTTAGACCAAGTGATAAGCGATAAGTGGCGGAACTGCGATAATTGACGAATTACGTAATAATGTTGTAATTAACAAAATAATGACGTAATTGAAAGTAAGCCTCGATTCTTTTTGTCTTTTACATAGAAAAACCAAATTTCCGTTCAAGGAATGGTTGGCCACATTACATGACAGTCAGGCGAGCGCACTGGGAAATCAACCGAACGACACGAACGACAGAGACAGGTTAAAGACTATACACATTAAACCTAACACATTGAACTCAATTTTCCAGGAGAACCCGTTGTAAAAGTAGGCCCAGAGGATATGTAAAAGTAAAGTAACGACTTGATAGCCCCAAGGAGGCAAGTGAACTACTACGAAAAAGACCTGAATAGGATCGTGACGCTCAGAAAGAACAGTAGCAACTGATAAGCGGGTTGTAAATTAGTCCTTGAGCGAAAAGCGCTCAGAACTTTGCTCCTAGTTTGAACGACAGCATGTCCAGCTATTCTAGAGTAGCTATTTCAGTACTTCAGCATTAATAATCATGTCATGTCCCATACTTTCATCGGCTCCAATCGCTTAATTCAATTCCGTAAATCACCCAATGTAAACTAGTATGTGACATATTCACTGTGATGATAATCTATTTATTACCTCTGATGACAGTACAACAAGACTACTCTAAAGCGCCTAAAAAGGAAACAATAAACAATATGCATGATTTGAAATCACCGGAAACTTCTATATTCACAACAACAACTAGATATACAGGGAAAACAATCTCCAAAGAAAAACGAAGGAACGTCACACATTCTATAGGTTCTTAGTCTTTGCAAATTCTCTTTCATCAACAAACTTCTTTAGAAGCTGGAAAGCACTGGAGTTAGCAATCTCGGCTGGAGGCTCTTCTTTACCACTCATGTAATAATAAAGATCCCATTCCATGATATCACCATTGATCAACTAGAGAAGGCTTTATTGCTACGAGTTTTGAGTACAGCATAACCAACTTTTTCAAAGGAAAGAGCCTTGTTAAGACATAATCACAATAAATGATCAAGCAGAAGTAAAAATTGAATAACAGTCGGCGCTGCTACACAACAAAAGAAACTTATAAAAGTGTGTACTCACCGTGTCATAAGCCTTTAACGTCTCGCGATCCATTTTGTTAACATATTTATCCCCAAAGTCACCAATAAGAATATCATTTTCAAGAATACCACGTTTCTTACTCTGATACAATAGACGTGCACTGAAAAGAGGAAGCAATGTAGAAAAGTCACGAAAACCAAGGGAAAAAAATCATTTTCAGCTCCTTTTCCGGCCCTTTTCCTCAACCTCGAACAAACGAGGTTATTTTCCAAACAAAACATCTATCTTAGATTCAGATAAATAGAAAAAGGTCCTTCATATGAAATCTGAGAAGGTTCATTTTCTCACAACGGCTGCGAAATCACTGCATACCGGACACCATCAACAATTTCAATTCACAATTCAATTCAAGCATTTTGATATATTAAATAAAAAGGTCTCAAAGTGTCTTTGTTCCATTTCACGAATTCGTCACTACCCACCGTTCCCTATGCCTTTTACTCCACTTAACATTCTACAGTTTAAAATCTCAAGACGCCGTTTGTACAAAACAGTTAGTCTCGGGAATAACATAATTTACCCAAAGCTTCCTTCAAAGTGTAGCTGTGGAAAGGACTGCCCTATATCTAGAAAATAAATTGTTGAGAGCATTACAGAAGTGGTAGATTTTTTTAAACCTCTGGATCTTTGAATCTTTCTATCTCTAAATCTCTGGATTTCTACTGCTTACGAGCTTGTGGTACTGAGGATGGTAAAACAGCAAGCAACTTGTACTTAATTCTCTAGATCACATAGAAAAAAACCAAAAAAAAAACATCCAAATGTCACTTGGAAAAAAGAAAACGTACCGCATTTTCTCTAGACTTTCTTCTGGTGCAGCTTTTGAGGTTGCTGCAACAGCGAAGCATGAACGTGAGAGGGACGAGTATTTGTTGCCGTTGAAAAGAGACACCAAACGAGTAGTGGATAGTCGAAACATTCCCTAGAAAGAAATCTCAGAGCTGCTGATCGTTTACTACTCCGTTAAAATGCTATAACGCACGAGAACAAAGACTTAAAACAAGCAAATAAATTTGAGAGGTGAAAGGTTTGAACTAAAACCAAACAGAAAAGAATTACAGAACAAGAAAGGCGAGAAAAGGAAAATGTGATTCAGCAGCTTCCCAGTTGCTCCAGGGCAAGCAATCTCGCCAGACGCCATCCCGACTGATCGAAAAACAGAATTGTTGTAAACATTAGTACAACCGATTTTTGATGGAGATCGCGTTTCGCGTTGGAGCACGATATCTCCTCTATATGAGGTGCTTATCAATGTTGTCTCTACTCCACTTGAAGCGAACCCAGCAGGAAGACCTTTACAGAAAAGTAAAAAAAAGCAGGAGTAACTACAACTCCAGTGAGTTTTGTTACACTTCACCGTAGCAATGACAAAGACCAGTTCTTTTTAAAAATTAATAGATGAAACGCCGTTTGGTCTACATCGAGATTTGTGGGGAGGGAATGAAATAGTTCTGGGGTGAGTCCAAAAGTTAATCAAAGAAGAACCCTTACTGAAGTGTAAGGCTAGGTAAATTGTTCACTTTGCACCTGGCGCGCTCTAATGCTAAGAGCGCGGTGCAGCCGTACAAAGGCCAGTCAGATTTTTTGTGTCTGCTTTGTGTTTTTAACTGGTTTTGAAATAAATAGGTCAATTGTGTGGGCGTTCCCGACATTATGAACGTCTCGTGATAACTTTCATAACTAACACTACAGGTAAGATCGTTGTCATCCCTTCCTATTCTATTGAACTGTGATCAATTCACTCCTTTGTGTGTCATTGCTTTTTTCCTTCCAATGTTTTTTTGTTGGAAACGCAGTGTAAAAGAGCAATTGATCCAGTTAACTCATTGTTTGGGACAGCCTTTGTAGTTTTCGAATGATTATTGATTTGTTAACTTTTTTTCGGACTTTTTTAAAACCGACTAATTCCCGCTATTTCCCCTACTTATGTTATCAGTCCTGGTTTATCACTTGGTTTCCAGTGTGGTTTTTGTATTTGGGATTCTCACGGTATCTTGACAATCGCATTCAAATCGATATCGTTTTAGTAGAAGTCAGTGAAGGTCCCCCACTTTTGCGGCTTCTTAAAAGAACTTTCTGGAAACTTCTTCCATAAACGACCCTACCTTACCTTATACCGATGAATTACGTGCATATCTTTACCTTAGTGCTTATCGGTTATGTTTGTTCATTGAACAGACCATCACTCATGCTATAGAGTAAGTCTCAGTTGCTATCAAACTCTGTCGGTAGCCGGGTGACCATATAGTGACGGTAAAGCAGTTGTATCTCAGCAATCTTTGTTACCTTTGTGACGTGCTGTTCAATCATGACAGAAAGTTGTTTCAGAATTTCAATAATCATGACGTTACCCTATGCTATTGTGCGAAATTCTCGTCATCTGATTCAAATACACGCCATACGATGTGCGTCACAGGCACCAGCGGCTAATAAGTAAGTTTGAAGCTTCTAGCTACAGTAGTTGTCATGCGTGAACAGCAATGGTTAAGTATAGATTATCGATTGGTCGGATTGTCGTACATAAGCACGCCCGCGAGTCCGTTGTGATTTCACTTCATTCAGCACTGATCTTGGTCTCTAGGTTCAGACCGAACTATCTAGGGTAAAACTATGAAATGAAGCGAACTGCGCATCAATTATCGTTATACATTTTCCACTGGTTTCCACTCTTTTGGCAGTCCAAATGATCTTGCTGATTTCGTTTCGTTGATGTGATTATGATAAGGCATACCAGTGATACATACTGATTGGGTGGATACGCTTCTGAGTTAATTCGTAAGAGCCTTGCTCTTCCAAGGACGCGTTGATATCATATTATCACGACTCCTTTGATTTACTGAGTTTCCACGACATACTCAGAAATTTACTTTTAATGGCTTTTAGTAATGAGGCTAATGCTTCATTGTAGCCTAAAGTTTCTTGCTTTCTTAACCCTTTGATGTCTTCTGTACTAATCTGTTCAATTGTACAGCCCTCCACAGAAGTTCGACATAGCGGTCGTAGGTGGAGGTATCGTCGGCAGCGCAACAGCGCGTCAACTGAAAATCGAGTATCCCAAATTGAACATAGTTCAGCTCGAAAAGGAGAGTATAATGTGTGAGTGTTACATATACAATTTCAACATATCTAGTTATGTGGCGGAGGCCCTTCCATGGGATCAGAAGCTGAGAGACTGAGACTCGGAGATTTACTCCACTGTGAATTTGAAGTCGGTAAAAAATCGGGTCTGGAAAATGTCCAAGAACCTGAACAAAAGGTTGTCTTATATGTCTAATTCATTGACGCAGGTTGGAGTTTATCTTTCTCACCTTAAACTCCGAATTAGCTGGGAGCTGCGTTGGTCCGTCCGTCCTTATCAAATTGATCGATTCGATAAAGACGAACGCTGATCAACTCGTCCTCACTGAAGAACGGTCTACCGCTCACTGATATTCATCAGATCTTGCTCCCAATTGCTCCAGTACTGGCTCGGCCCTCATGCATTCCCCTGAAGAAGACTTCAGAGCGTTTATTGACTTCATAATCGCTGACGTTTTTCCCTGATTGTCAGTTCTCAGCTTCTTGAGGATCTGCTCCTATCGGAAGGATGGAGCGTCACGCGCTGCGAATGCTCTGTCACTCGTAAAGTGCATCTTTTTAGGAGCAAACAGCATCTTCATTTTTTCAGTATTGTGTTTTCAGCGCCACATCAAAGTGGTAACAATAGTGGGGTAATTCATGCCGGAATTTACTATAAGCCGGGAACTCTGAAGGCAAAACTTTGCGTCGAAGGTCTGTTTGCTGCAATTTCTGCTTACTTGGATATGTTGCAAACATGAATCAATAACTGTCAAATTGTCTAGGTAATGATCTCGCCTACAAGTTCTTTGCGGAGAACAATTTTCCGCACAATAAAGCTGGAAAGCTGATTGTGGCTGTCGAGCCAGAGGAAATACCACGACTCGATGTAGGCATTTTTTAATCTTTAGCTGCTTTTATTCTTCGTTTTATTTTCTTAATGGAATGGAGCTGAAGTCACCTCTTGTTCACAGGATTTGTACGAAAGATCTCAAAAGAACAAATGCAAGGATATCAAGATGATCGATGGTTCGCAAATTAAAGAATATGAACCACATTGTAGGGTAAGATATTTTCTGAGTTCACGTTATCTAGATACATTGCTCCGTCAAGGAACCACAAATAAGGAATGTGAATTTCAGGGTCTCAAAGCGCTATGGTCTCCTCATACGGGTGTTGTTGACTGGGGAGAAGTGGCAAGAGCTCTTTCGAAAGATTTTGAAAAGAAGGGTGGAACTGTAAGTAGATTTCCTTGTTTAGAAAGAAGTTGGACTGGCTTGTAACAGAATAAATGATTTTTTTAAAGGTTTATGTGAATTGCCCTCTTAAAGGGGTCTCATCATCACCTGATCCAAATTATCCACTTGCTCTGCATTCTAGCCCTCATAATGTAAGTGTGATATGCTGTTTGAAGATCCCTGCGTCTCTTAGAAGGATCTAGACATTAAATCGTTGCAGTGTATGTTCCATGTGAAGAACTTGATTACCTGTACGGGGCTGCAATCCGATCNAAAGGGGTCTCATCATCACCTGATCCAAATTATCCACTTGCTCTGCATTCTAGCCCTCATAATGTAAGTGTGATATGCTGTTTGAAGATCTCAATGTCTCTTAGAAGGACCTAGACATTAAATCTTTGCAGTGTATGTTCCATGTGAAGAACTTGATTACCTGTACGGGGCTGCAATCCGATCGTGTCGCGCAGCTCACTGGGTGCTCACCACTTCCGAAGATTATTCCGTTCCGAGGGGAGTACCTCTACTTGAAACCAGAAAAACGCTACCTCTGTAGAGGCAACATCTACCCAGTAGGTTTATTTCACCTAAAACGCGGAACTTTTTTTGATTAGGCATAGCATAACCCTATTTGCAGGTACCCAATCCGGGCTTGCCGTTCCTCGGCGTTCATTTTACTCCGCGAATGGACGGTAACATAATTTTGGGTCCAAATGCTGTGCTCGCATTCAAACGAGAAGGATATGGGTATTTCCAAATTAACCCATACGACCTTTTCGAATCCATGTCGTTTAGGTTCGTTATTGTTTTGTTTACAATTGCACCTAGGATGCCTTTGAATAGTGGATTCCCTAGCTATTAACTGGCATTTAGGGGTCTACAGAAGTTGAGCATGAAATATTTCAAATATGGAGTGAGAGAAATGTACCGTGGTATTTTCATAAGTGCTCAAGTCAAGCAGCTTCAGCGGTTTGTACCTGAATTGAAGCGAAGCGATGTGGTAAGGTTAGTAGGAAGATTCCCTTCTTTGTACTAGTTCTGCGTTTATAGTATTCGGAAACAGCTTGGTATTCTATTTATTTATATTAGAGATTTATTCAAACATTATTTGTTGAGCAACAACCATTTGCTGACCCGTCTAATATAGGCAATCAAAAGCCCAGTGAATTTTAGAGGTTTCACTGGTGTACGTGCTCAAGCCATGGATATTGAGGGAAACCTTGTCGATGACTTCGTTTTCGACAGCGGTACAGGACCGGTCAGTCCATTTTTTTTNTTTTTTTTAGATTTGTGATATTGTTAAGTTATTTCATTGGTCTTCTTCTATTAAAGATTACTTTTTATAAATTTACGAATCGAGCTGAATAATGATTAAGAAAAAGGGGTGGGGAGGGGGGGTTGGTTGCGATGGATTCATACATGTAAACTTCTGAGACGGAGATTTTTCGCTGGGGTTTCGTTTAAAGTATGACCATTCACGACCAATTCTGAAAGAGTTAGGGTCACAACTGGCTTATTGTACTGAGATAGCACACGCACTCGAGAAACCTGGGAATTCGCTAACATAAAGTTCACAGTACACAATTTTTCATATTGTGCAACAAACCCCCTCTCGGCCTACAAGTTGGCCAAAAGGCGATAGGGACCATGTCGGAGACTGAATTAACTGTTATCAGATAAGGAAGCACCAACAGTTTCTGGTTACCCTTAGTGATAACACTTGTGTTGAGAATAAACGTGTTCTCAGTAGCTGGCTGAGCATAGTCACATAAGGGTAAATGATGGACAGGAAAACATCAAAGTAGGCCCACCCATCGTCACCGTGAATTGATGATTTCATAGAATTTCCATCTCCAGGGGGGCGTTTACGGCAAAAGCACCTAGTTTTCTCCCCATAGCATTTTATAAGCGAAATGCAAGTGAAGTGTACTATGATCAGAAAATGAAGCAGAATGTGCGACGTGTTGTGAAAATTTTGATGTTTAGTTTCATGTTGGACAGTTGATTTTTCACGGAGTTATTCACCCATTCGTATTTCGTTTCAGTTATCGAAAATGGTCCTTCACGTTCGTAATGCTCCATCGCCAGGTGCGACATCAAGTTTAGCAATAGCAAAAATGATTGCTCAGGAGGCCAAGACGAGATTCTCACTATAGTTCTAGAGAAAGTCAACGTTTTACCACATTTTTACTCGTATATCTTTTGTAATCAGAGATTGATGGTACCACTTGTGATAGTTCACTAGTCTAGTTCTTTTCCGGTCAATTAACATTCTTTCCCATTTACCGACCGGAAGAGTCCTGACATACAGGCCCGTATCGCAGTTGAGTCTGTGGGCGCGTCGCAATTGAATTCGGGGTTCTATGGATTTTCAGTATTTTTTCTTTGAAATCGTAATTCTTCGATGTTCCACTCATAACTATGTGACCTCCCATCTCTTTATGAACACAATTGCGAATGCGGCTGTATCTATGCAGGTCCGATAGGTATATGTGCAGAAATTTCCATTTAGTTTATCTATAGCTGCCATGACTTCATGCTGGTATTGTAGGGTAAATACTCGCCAATATTTGTACGAGTAATAATGTTTCTGATGTATATAGGAGACTAATAGTGTAAATAAAGATGGCCAACAGTTTCTGTGTACTTTTGTTGGTATTGATTTCTCGAAGCCTGAGCTTCGTACTCCATTGCCACCCTTTTCGGATGATTCTGTATTCTTCTCAGCACATGCCCGAACCATCGCAGGCGCTGCTCTCTCATCTTCAGCTGGACTGGGGCTGTTCGCATAGCCGCCCTGACGTCTTCATTTCTGATCCGACCAGTCGCGTCCAATCACAGGCCCACCTGAGCATTCTCATTTACGCGAAGTGGACCTGTTTTTCACGGTTTCTACCCTCCGGCCAACACTCGCTGCCGTGTGAGCCTTAATCCTGGCAGATACACCATTCTTTTGAGAGTCCTGGAGCACCGACGGTCGCAGAGGATACCGGAGGACTCCCTTCATTTCATCCATGCCACTTTCATTCGCGCTTTCACAGCCTGGTCCATGCTACCATCAGCGGCTAGATTTCTCTCCAGGTATCGAAAGTCCTGGACCTTGTGGATGACTTTCCCGTGACCGTCGACGACTCTGTGCCCTCCTCGGAGCTGAGGAATTTGGTCTTGTTTACGTTCAGCCGGAGTCCATTCTCCACCAGCACTTTCTGCCGTTTCTGGAGCTCGTCCTGGAGTTCTTCCCTGCTCTTCGCTATCAGAGCGATGTCATCAGCGTAGAAGGATGGTCTTCAGTGGTCCATCCATGGGTTCTTCTGTGATGACGTCCATTGTGAGCAGGAAGAGGAACGGGCTCAGAGCTAATCCCTGGTGTATCCCAACCGTGACATCTATTGCTCCGGTTTGGCCGTGTGGGGTGTGTATTGTTATCGTGGAACCATCGTACATGTCCTTGACCGGAGAGATCACATGATCTGGAACGTTTCGTTTCTGGAGTGCTCTCCAGAGGACTTGTCGCGGGAAACGGTTGAATGCTTCTCTGATCGAGGAAGGCCAGGTAGCAGGGTCTACGCTTTTTTCTATACTTCTCCATAACTTATCTGACTATGAAGATGGCATCCGTTCTGGACCTTTCAGATATGAAGTCGAACTGCTTCTGTAATATCGGGACCAATTCTCTCAATCTTGAATCGACCAGCCGCTCGCACAGTTTCATCGTATCAGCGGTCAACCTGATCCCCCGGTAGTTGGAACACTCCATCGTGTCCTCCTTCTGTTTGTAGATGGGAACAATAGCACTGCTCCTCCATGCCTCTGAGGTTCGCGCTTTAGTGGTCACTTTGTTCAAGAATCGGGTGTGCCACCTTATCCCGTGCTCTCCAAGCGGCTTCCATGCCTCGATTGATACCCCTTCCAGACCTGCCTTTCCAAACTTCATCTTTCCCATTGCTCTACGCACCTCATCCTCTGTCCAGAGTTCGATGGGGCCAGCCGTTGCCTCTAATTGAGGGCTCTCCTTACGGGCGAATTCTTCGTTTAGGAGCCTATAAAAGTATTCCCTCCACCTGCGCCTGAACTCACCGGGCTTCTTTAGGATGATATCCTCGCCGTTCCTAACGGACTTCACTACCATCGATGGCTATGTCTGCTAGGAGAGGCCTGTGCCGTGGAGCCAGGTCTTCTCCACTTTCATGTCTACTTTCATGTCCTCCACAGTTTGGAGGGATGACCTTCTTACGAGCACGTGGTCTATTTCTGTTTCTTTCCCTCCAGTGCTGTAGGTTAGCTTCCGGGCTTTCCTTTTCGCGAAGAAGGTGCTGCATACTGCTAAGTCGTGGGCTGTGGCTAGATCAAGAATCCTCTCTCATTCAGATAGAACTCATCCTTTTCGACGACAGGGCAGCCGACCTGTGGGGCATACACGGATATTATTGCCCAGTACCCGTCCTTTGTGTGTATCCTCACAGCCATGATTCGACTGCTGATTCTGCTGACGGTGGAGACAGAGTTTTTAAAGGAGTCCGCCACAGCCATGGCCACGCCATTTCGTTGGGTGTCTACTCCGTTGTAGAAGAGCTTGACACCCTCTCCGATTTCTCTGACCTTTGGCCCTTTCCAGCGGGTCTCCTGATGGCATAGGACTTGAATGTTCCTGCGCTTCCTCAGATCAGCGATCCCTCGGGACTTCCCAGTAAGCGATCCTACGTTCAGAGACCCAATTCGAACAGACTTCTTTGACCGAGACAGTTCACTCCTCGGTAGCCCTCGCATTTTCTCCATAGGACTCGGGCGAGGGTCCTGAGCGCCACTTCCGAGTGACGTCCTAGCTTTATCACTGATTTCTTTGAGACTTCTAAAGTTGTTATTGACATTATTGTTGTGACTGGGTTTCTCCATCGGCCGCCCTGTCAACCTGGGCCTGACGCTGGTACCGATACAATTTTTGCATGTTTTGCAACGCATGGATTTTGTCTGGGCAGGGATCGAACTCGCACTCTCTCTAAGTGCAGACGTGAGCCTACACTCTTATCCACTCGGCTATCCCTCCCTACCCACTCACCCCCGAAAAAATGAAAACTTTCGTCGGAAAACGTCGGGCACCACCCGTTTTATGCCATAATACCTCTGCCAAAAGTCACATTCTTTCAGACTGGTAATTACACTGGGTGTACAAGCAGTGACAGAGTCAGAGAGTAAAATTGCAAAATCTTGATAGTCCTATAGTTACTATAGTTAAGAGGACGACGGAAAACTCAATTTTATTTTCGAAATACAACATGGTGACGTCATAATTGATGTGTGGGGTGGTGAAGAAAACAAGAAAAGTAATGCTCGTCAGTCTCCGAAGTCCCCTTCCACTGAAAGAAACCTGTCAGAGGAGTACCTCTAAGCGCTCAAGGGGCAAAATAACAAGGTGGAACTGTGAAAGTAAACTTACTGCCTATTTTATCAGTCTTACAACCTCACAATATCATATGATACCCATAGAAACTGATATAATCTGAACGATATAAAAGAAAACACAACTCCATATGTCTCATTCGTTCATCTCTACTCAATGGAGGTGGTTGGAAATACTTCAACTTTCCTCACCACACTACTCATCGAAGTGACTGAGGATTATCTCGGTGAATCCGAAGATCCCCCGGATGTGACAATGCCACAAGGAATAGAAGGTATGGTCAAGCTCATCTGCGAAAGAAACAGCTGGGAACAGCGTTTTCAGAGTGTCCACTTGTCCCATACGACGGAATATCGTCATCAACACCACCGCCAGGAGTTCTATTTTTCAACGTGCTCGGACAAAAGCTTATGTCGAAAATTGTAGGGGACGTACTTGGTGCAAGGAGTGAGGTACATACCCATCGGTTTTATTCTATCGCTATGTACGTCGAACAGACTCAATAGAAAAGGGATATCCAGCATCTGCACTCAATACATCCATACTGTAGATAAACTGCAAAGTTTCGTGTGGCTAAAGGAATGGATTGAGCGTGGGAGAAGGGATAAAAACCTGTTTTGAAAAGAGCTACACGAATATGAGAAAGCAATCTGGTAAAATAAAACAACAGTCCAATTGCAATATACCGGGTGTGGTGCAGTAGGAACGAACCTGCCACGTCGCGGCAAGAGAGATGTCGCGCGCGAAGGATTGTAGCAGAATGCAGCAGCAAGTATGAAATTCAGGAGCAAAAGAACCAACAGTAGAATCATGCCATAAGTAATAATAGCATAGCGATTGAGCTGTATGAAAAACGCTAGAACTGTTATAAAGAGGCAAATGGTCCGCGACAGCCGCGTGCGGCGGATCGATTACACAAACCGTTCCTAGTGCCCATCTCCCCGATAAGACCACTGTACATGTTGTTCTACAGGGTACGGAAAAAGGAAAAGAAGAAAGTAAAAAAGGGTGTTTTGATCTACTTGAAATAGAAATTTGAATGAGACATGATGGAAAGCGATCATCGAAAGGATTCTTGTCGGTAGAGATACCTAAACGTTTTGAAAGAATGAGTCACTACCGCTAAGATTTTGATTTATATCTTCCACTTTTTCCTAAAATTGATTGGTCATTTGCTAGGTATCAGCACGGTGGAACTGAAGTTGATCATTGTCACAGCGTTCTAAACCAAAGTAAAAAAATAGATTTCATCAAATGAAATCTTTGTCAAGCGGCCATTTGACCTTGTGAGAAGGAAAATCCTATATGACGAGTGAAAAAGTCACCTTAGAGAAGAGATCTGGGTTTCAAACAGTCAATAGCGATCTAATCAGCATGAAATCGAACACAAGCGAGCAATGGATATGACAGCCCTCGGAAAGTGCTTGATTAGATTGTTGTAAGAGATCGATATAAATGAGATATACATTCCGATTTACATGCCCGATTGATCGAGTTGGAACATCTCGGAGCAGGTGATTCAGCTGTTAATAGTCTCTCTCGTCTTTTTCGCTTAGAGCACGTCATCATTGAATCGCCGGCATCATTCAATCTACATCGTACATCCTTGGAAATGGAGGCAGTGACCGATTTCAGCAATTTTACGAAGTCTTTCTCAGGGAAAAACCGCTGCACACCTACACTTCCAGCTTCGGCTACAACACTTACACCCAAGCCACGGTGTAAACAAAAATGATTTCGAAGAATCGTTTTTGAAATGGAAAGCTCTAGAGAAGGTCATGTGGGACATATTCGAATTGAAAAGTCGCCTTAACAGGGCGCAGGAATGGCTTACAAATTGGTTCTGGCGCCTGCCACTCGACACCCCCATTATAGGACTTGTTCAATGATCTCGCCGGGTTCGATGTCATTCAGAATGGAGCACGTTTGCTGTAAATGCNCATTGTCCAAACAGTCCTTCAAGGGTCACAATCTCGTCCGACCACACTAACAGTCACTTCAGAGAATACCCTACATTTTGGAATTTTGCGAACGAAGAATTTCGAATTAGAGTCTTCGCCATGTGTTTCGACAGAGGTCCCTGGATTCAGCACAAGTTGCTTACAATGATACGAAGAACTGTAGTACTTATTATGCAGGCGATGCGCAGGATGTAGCTATTTTGTGTGGGCGCAGTTGGGCTTTGTAGTTCCCCCAAAACACCTTTTATCGCCAAAGATGCTCATCGAAGAGCCTGCCAAGCAGGCATACAAATAAAGCGGAGCAGAATCGTATTAAAGCAACCAACAATTAATTTGATTGCTATGTTACTACAGCTGCCCCAGGCAGTTGCACAAAGCATTCAGCCACAGACGAAAACTGTACGTTCGTTGCTTTTTTCGCATATTAGTCACATACATCCTGATTACAATTACTGTAGCTGCGTATTAGACGAACAAAACTTTTGAAAGAAAAGCCAAGTAAAGGATCAATTACAGGAGGAACAAGCTGAAGCTCTCACCAACAATCCTTTTGGGAATGTGGGTTTTTCATGATATATGAAATGTATATACAGCGGTAGGAGTCCTGACTTCTCATAAGAAACCGAAGCTCTACTAATTTGGCTTTTTTTTTGTCGAAATGTTACCAGCTGGTTTGAGTAGTGGCACTATTTTGGAAATGAATATTAAAACACAAAACAGACCTAGAGGAGAAAGCGGATTTGCCTCATTCTATGAGACAGTAGAGCTTTAGGTAACTTCATTCACGGAGCAACTTCTCCGGAAAAACCAAAACATAGTCTGTCCTCGGAAAAAGTTCCGACATTCCTAAAAATCGTTGCATTTAAAGGCACTTTTGGCGATAATTCAATGGGCGGGTATGTCAATGACGTGTCCGCCCTCTCATTCGACCCCGCGTCAGACTGTCTGACGTGACATCGAATGAGAGGCGGACACGTCATTGACATACCCGCCCATTGAATTATCGCGAACTGTGCCTTCAATCTTCATGTATCTTTGCAGGTAACGTTTTGGTTGCTACTCACAATTGGGAACCTGTTAGCCTTGGCCGTACCCATAACTATCCTATTCATTTATCTCTTCTCAAGAAAGAGATCACAATACGTTCGTTTTAATACTTTACAATGAAAATGCTCTTTTTCAAACACTTCCCTCACCCATTAGCACTGGACATAGAGGGTGAAAAGAAATTCAATTTTTCCTCCTCAGTGGAGGCGAAAGGAGAGTTAGTGAGAATTCTTTTCAATGGGAAAAACCGCCCCAGAAGAATGAAGAAATTTTGTTCCCGCAGTAAAAAATATTCTCAGAGAGAGAGAGGAAAAAAATCCCTGCTGAAATCGCGATAAATCTAAATGAAATTGCGATTCGTGAAGTTGGTGGCATGAAACCAAAAGCTTTTGAGTTGGGGAAAAATTGCCTCATCCCTTGGGACGTTACGCGTAGGTTCTGATGAAATTAAGCGGTACATAGGTGGAAAGTCTGCCATGAGAGACGCGGTTTGCTGCAAAAATGCTCCTGGTAATTTTTCATTGGTAAAAATCGATGCCCTAAATGCCAAGGAACCATTGTCGAGGTGGTTAGGGCACAGTAAGGGCCAAGCCACTTCTTGTGAAAATTCCCAAAAGAGGACGTGTTCGACGGTCATGAAGAGACTGCGCCCAGTGTTGTAAGATTCGAATTGGAGCACGTTTGTTGTATATGCAATCAGTTGTTAGCTACGATAATTTGCAGCGCTAGAATTTTCGATCAAGAAGCCCTTCAGTACCATTACCTTGTCCATGGTCAGAAATGGATTGTTCAAGAAAAAGTCATGTTCTGAGACTTTTCCTGTCATTTCGACAGCAATGCCCTCCTCTTCTTCGACACATTGGCTAAATAACTTAAGAAATGCTCACAGATATGGGCTACCGTGATTTTAAGAATTTTTCCATCAAGAGACACCACTTTTTTTTGGTTAGGAAATTTGCTTTGCTTTTGGTTAGAAAAGTTAGAGAAGTTATAAATGGTATTCGGAAGTGAGTTGATTCTCTTGCTGTGAAATAGTGAACCCTGCCTTTCCACCCATTGACAAAACAACTCCGTAAGAATCTCGGAGAAAAATCTCATACCAAAAAGGAATCGCGACAGCTTCCATTTATGTGTTTCAACTTTTTATTCCCTCTCAACTCCTGGTTTTTTTTNTTTTTTTTCATTGCTCTTCTTTTTGAGGGTTCCCGAGAACAAGTGCTTTTGCTATCCCTGGATTCCTTTCATTTGGTAGCTGCACTAGTGCTAGGGATTTGTACAGTAATGCTCATATGGAACAATGACAACCTTGCTTCAATAGGGCTCCAAGATTACAGTGAGTTCTACAGCAGTTGGTTCAATCCAAATGAAATTTTTTGAATCATTTCGAATGCATATCATCCTACTTTTGCCATTCAAAAAGCTCTCGGAGATCTCGTTTAAATCAGCGAAAGTAACTGGCGAAGATTAAATGCCCCAACAAAATAGTATAATCTCCAAAAGTAGTGTAGTGTAATGGCAAACGGTGCAATATCACACCCACGACTATCGGATTGAGTCTAGGAACCACACGAGTCTAGACCAACCAAGCCTCCTGTCGCTCCGGGGTCAGTTTATTGGTACCAGGCCCGTCTGGAATAGTAGAAGCTTTGGTTTTTACACTGCCTAATCACCGCAAAGCATCGTATAGGGCTCAAGGAAGGCTACATTGTGTAGAAAGGTGTTTCCTATGTGGTCAATATAGCTACAACCCACTAACCCAACCCCTTCTTTTTCCGTTAGTCCCGGAGCGAAGTTGTCCATACCATACTCTGAACCAACCTTGCTCTAAAGGCCTAAAGTTGCCAACGATAACTCAGGAGGATAAATACTCTACAAAGTTTTCTCAGCTCGACATCGAGCCATCCATTTTGTTATCTTGAGGTTGCCGTCCTTGCATTGTTTTCGACAACAAGATTCTGAATGAGTGAGTTTCCACGGTGCCGACGCCTCAGATGATGAACATTCCGACGAGCAACCCTTTTCCGGACTTCCACTTGAGGGGTGGGATTGTTTTTTAGTCGTAGTCAACCTGAGGATGCCGTACGTGACGCTTACCTCACTGGATCCTCAACAAGGACCTCCATTTAGGGTATTGAATATACAGAGGACCACTGTAGTCTTTGGCCGCTTTGACGCCCTGACAACTTGTTGGGTTCTGGGCTCTAGGCAAGGTTGAGTTTGAAACCTTAATCAACTAGACTAAGCTCTGTACACTGATCGATGCGTTTTCAACTTTTCCAACTCTTATGTTCCAACTTGATTGTTTTGCTAGAAAATTCCAAAAATTTTAGGGAAATGTTGATTACTTACTCCCATTTCAGAACGGTCACGATATTAGACATTTAAGGTCTCCAAGAACGAATGGAAGAGCATACGAGAAAGTTCATGTGCCTTGTCAACAAAAGTTTTGCTTCTGCAGTATCTTCCCATCTTCCAGACTCGAATTTATCGAGAACTATTTTGAAGAAAGCTTTGATGAATACTTTGATCCAGAATAGCGATTATAATGCATATAGCAGAGTGAGTAAGTGTAATTTCACTTGAGAGGCTACCCGGAAAATGCAGTGAGCATTTATACAAAAGTGCAGAGCACAATCTGTTTTAAGGCCGTAGTTCGTTAGAAACGTGAACAGGCTTTTGAAGGCCTGAGGGTCGGAACCGATGAATATCTTACCTCTACCTCTATATCGAGTTATTCAGCGAAACATGTGGGACGGAAAAAGTCTCCTCCGAATATCGGAAATAAAGTGAGAATCTGTTGGTGATGCGAATATCGTCTATAGAGCACAATGCAAAACTGGTTGTGAACCTAGCGGGGAAAGGGGCAAGGAATCGTTTCCAATGCTTCAAATGGACATCTTCAGATGCACTAGTTTCAGTTACGTTTATATAGGTACAGAAATCGCGCAGTAGAGTCCAAGGACCGTTCCAAGCACTCGCTACTGAAAAGGTTCTTACTGAAGGGCTTGAGCGGTGTCCACCGGGGCAGCACGCGGTCTATAGTTCTTCTTTCCTCAATTAAATCGGCCCTTCACTCGCTCCGCCTATGATGTCGTATGTGGAAACTCCAAATAAGACCAAAACCAATGACGGAAGCCAGCTGTAGGGCTCCGCTTTAGAGCAAGACGGTTCCGGTTTCTGCAGCCCAGATAAGTAGATTCTCCTCCTAACTAACTTGCATGATTCTTTTACATATTTCAAGTCAGGCTTCCACTTACTGTCAATGGCCAAGTGGGAAATCTTAGTTTGATCGGGTTCATATTCTCGAGTAATGCCTCGTCGCAAGGGGAGGGAAATTCTCAGAGTCTTCTGCTACCGGGTCATTCGATGGAGTGCTTTGGCTTGCTTTGGTTAGAAACCCTCCTTAGGTTGCCGAAAGTTGATCCGCTTCACTGCAGAGAAAGCAGACTGATAGACCAGAGGTCCTTGGTCCCTCCCACCGATGTCGATACCGACTGAAGGGTGCCTACCTGCACGCTTCATTCTTGTGGATGTTGCGTAGGAACCTGGAATGGTGCACAGTGGACGTTTGTGTCAAAACTATGCGCCCACTGTACGGGGCCTACGCGGATCTCATCCTGAAGCCCCTGTTGTCGGTAATGCAGCAGATATACACTCTTTCTCGCCGCTGCTCTGCGTCATATGCTTTTTGCTAAGTTTTGCTGTCAAATTGTCATTCACTGGAAAGTCGTCTCATAGGTGACAATAGAGCCTACCGTCCTGCAAAAAATGTCTCACAGTTCCACAGCCTTACAGCTTGAACTGAGGACAACGAAACTACTCAAGAAAAAGTTTCATAAATTTGTTAATCTTAGTGTTGACGATATTTCTGGAATCTCACGGATTTGCCACATAGAGATGTCTTCAAATTACTTTCCACCAAGGAAAAATTTCCGAATGACATTTTCAGAACGTCAGGAGAAAAGATACTTTGTTAGGACTTGTGGCTAGAACCAAACTCAAAACTGCTGATCCAGACCCAGATGAATTACAGGAGGTAAATTGTGCATTTATCCTTTCGTCCTTTCACTTCGCTGAAGACAATGAAGTAAGCAAGGCTGAATTTATACTTAGGGTACCTACCTTCGATGGATCACAAACAAACCAGATATCCAAGACTAAGAACTTATTGCTCTCAGGAAAATCAAAAACTAGTCTCGAAAGAGTTCCCCATCCTCCACCAGGCTAAGTTAGAGCTCAAATGGAAACTCACATGATACGGGCCGTTTCAGCCAGTACTTTTCGAAATGAAATGAAGTCTACAATTGACTGGCTTTTAGTTATTGGAGTGAGTCGATAACGGTTGGAGGCGGTGTAGTGGCAAGTGGCGCACTGTCTCATACGCATCATGTGGGGATCGATATTCCAGATCGACAGTACTCACCCACGCAAACCAATCCTCCCATCCTTCGGGGTCGATAACTGGTACCAGACTAGACTGGGAGGGTAAAATCACTCGTTTGTACATTGGCTGGGCACAGCTATCCATCGTATAGGCTACATACGCATTCAATCAACCACTACGATTCCGAATGGGTGTCGAATACGAGGGGGCGTCCCAAAAGAGGGATTGATTAACGTCAAAGACTTTATTCTTCACCCTTTTAGAATTACCAGTCGGTTCGCCTGGCTAACGCCGGGCTTCCCTCCTTCTTATGGCGAAGTTGTGATAATCGGCCAAACCGTCACTCTTCTTCAGAATAAATGATACTTTACAGAACACGAAAGTTGACACAGGACTAACAGTGCAGTGCGAAAGGTATTGCACTGTTAGTCCTGCGATATTCACGTCCATGATTAAAAATCTTGACCATCTACTGCTCTTCATCTTAAAAGTAATTACCTTTAGAGATTCAACTATTAGGCGAACAAGGCCATAAATGGTACTCAAAAATGTTGTTGAGTAATAATAACGCCATTATAAGACACCGCTATAGGGGGAACCTTTTTTCTCTACGTGTTTATCATTGATTGGGAATCCCAGATCATTGGCGGTCGGATAAATTTTGTCGAAAAATGATTTCAAAACAAACAACCGTAATACTTCATTGGGTCACAAACTTTGCTGTGTAGCGGTCGTAGTCTGATGGCAAGGAATGAACCAAGTTTTCATCTCATTATGGAGAAACCTTTGATCGGTCTCTACTACTGCTTCCACCTGTCTTATTAAATGAAACATATGAAAGAGTCAATCTTTGATCGTGAATACCAAAACCGTTGAGGTTTGATTGGTAAGCGGCTCTCGCTCTCTGAGGCCCCTGATCAGCTCTTATCAATTGTAATCAGTTCCTGCCTTAGAGTACCAACAACCACGTCACATCCTACATCGCCTATTAAAATACCAAGGTACCACTGTTGACATGGAGGTCTAGGCTCTTTATCAGCCCTGGCCCAATTGTTACCGGTCCTTGTCACCAGTCACCTTCGGTCCCTTCACATCCCATAATACACACCAAAGTGCTCCACTGCCAATATCAAACACGTTGTAGACCTAATGGCTCTCGCCTTCTGTGGCTCGATATCAGTCTCGAAAAGTTATTACTAGTTCCTATCGCTGAATATCTACGGTCCCTTTTCGATCCACATCCCTTACTAAATTGACAAGGCTCCACCGTTAACATGAAGGAGGTAACGATTCTGCGGCTCTCACCTTTTAAGGCGCTCTGTCAGCTTCTTCCAATTGTTATCACCTCTATCACTTATCGTCAGTGTTCCCGTCCTGTCCCCTGTACTTCCTACCAAATTTCAGCGCTCGAGGTTCACTAAACAGGAGTTATGAATTTGTGGTAGAAAATCTCTATCACGCACACCCAGCCCGCTGTGAGCGGAGTCTGGTCCTGCTACCCATCATAAGTGTTCCCATCCCGCCCCTGTACTCCTACCAAATTTCAGCGCTCTAGGTACAGGTCAACAAGAGTTATGAGTTTGCGGTAGAAAATCTATATCCCGCACACCTCCGTGTGGACGGAGTCTGGTCCAGCTACCTGCCGCGAGTGTCCCCATCCTGTTGCCTGTACTCTTACCTAATTTCATTATGATTTAGCGGACAAACACACACACCGACGCACAGACGCACACACACATACACACACACAACACACACACACACATACACACACCCAGACAAGCAACAGACACACTCAGCGAATTATAAACAGTAGGATGTTCAATCATTTGCAGGCAGAAGAAAACATAACTTTAACTATGTCATTCGAGTTAGAAGACGTTTTTGGTGATCCAATTTATATTGAAGGCGAGGTCAGTTACTGGTTTTCATACAGTTCTCACTAGACCTGACGA
>UZAF01018720.1:16245-30133 GCA_900617895.1 Haemonchus placei | reverse complement strand
TCTATTTTTCTTCTATTCTTCGACACTACGTTTCTCAAATGCTGATTTTGAACAATATCAATTTTCTGAATGGATCAACTTATCTTTTTGGGATTTAGAAATAGGTCTTGGATCATTAATCGATCCTTCCGAAGATTTGCTACTTACTCATGTACATCAATGGGTGTATAGTAGGGAACGACGCATTTTCATGCAGATGTTTGGTGTGATGGTGTTCCACAAGTTGTAATGGACGTGTTGTGTACGAAGATGTTACCATTGCCAGCTGGTGAATAGGCTGGAGGCAACCCGTATTCATTTCTCAACATCAAAATACCCTCACAAAGCCTGCTCATTTGTTTATGTGTAGGAGAGGAATGGTGACGTTTATGTTTGTCAAGAGATGGTTGAGACGATGGTGTAGGATGCTTTCTTATAAAAGTTCCACCAATTCCACCAAGTCTAAATCGTTTTCTGAAACTCATCTATTCCTTCCGATCCAGCTTCTTTGGTAAAATTCTGTGCCGTTGTATCAGCACTTGTGCTGTAGACTTTTATGAAAGCATGGGAAACATTCAGGCACAAAAGTGTTAACCTATTGGGTATGAGTATTTATTCTTTGTTCCACGTGCCTCATTGGTTGATTCCAGGAAATTGTTCGCCGCTTTCAAAATTTTTACAGAAAAAATTCTTTCCATTCTTCGTCCTCTATCCCTCTGTCACTGCCTCCAAGCAACTTCAATGTTGCCCTTCCAAAACCGAGCAATTATCGGATTTCAAAAGTATTCGAAGCCGAAGTCGTTCAAAATTGTTTCTCGTAATATTCGTCGTACATATTTTGTTTTATATGATGGATGTTATTCATTTTTAATTCCATTTCAATTGAAGGTGTTCCTACATTTGACAGAGCGCTTCTAGAAATTGAATATTGTGGTTAAATTGGGGAACTTTATCGAAATGATAGTGGTCATAAGTACAAAAAAATGTGGATCGACAGACGTAGTTAGATTGGTCGTTATCGCTACGAGCTCCAGAACGCTATTTTATGGATTTGTAAGCTTGCTTATCAGTACTCGCAGTCGGAATTCTGATAATACTGGGTGGCCCAAACCTTGAAGACTAGTAGATAGAGAGTGTTCACATTTGCCAGACCTTGAGTTGCAAAAAAAACTCCCAGTTCTTCTATAACTGTAAACCTCAGGAAGGCTTCAAGAAGGGTTTGACCACT
This sequence comes from Haemonchus placei, assembly GCA_900617895.1. NCBI lineage: Eukaryota > Metazoa > Nematoda > Chromadorea > Rhabditida > Trichostrongylidae > Haemonchus > Haemonchus placei. The sequence goes on along the minus strand of UZAF01018720.1, from coordinate 28,926 downwards.
TACAGAACTAAAAGAATATCGGCCCCTGTTAGTATTGAACCATTCGTGGGAGAGTACACATTCTTTTTGCTGGAATGATTTCTTTCTTAGGAATGTAAGGATAGTTCTTGGGAAGGAAAGATAGGAGCTGGTACAGTTATTTCAAGGCAGCCCTAGATAACCTCTTACAAGCAGGTTTTCGACGTGGGGGAAGCATTGGTTCGATGTAATTTTGATTTCGATAGCTCAATTTGATGGGAGTGTTACGCATTCATTACGAAACCTTCTTCTTGGCCTATCCTTCATTAGAAAATCTATCGGTTCTTCATTAGAAAATCCATTGGATGTCCAGTGTGTGAGCGGTGAGTCAGAGGTTTTTCTAAAAACGGGGCTCCGCCTTTTAGTAGTCATTGCTGCGAAATGTTTAAGTATAGCGCGTGTATTTTATTTCTCCATCAAAACTGTCTCGATTTCACTTAGCTGGTAAGGTAATTTAAGCAGATTACGAAGGTTTGGATATCGAATCTCTTAAGATTGTTTTCCATCAGCTAAATTACTCTAAAATCCTACTTGCTAATAATATTCAGGATACCCACTGTAAACACAAAGTGACTTCCCTAATGTGGCCAAATAACTATTTTGTTATGCGCATAGTTATTTATTCATGTTAACTACAGTATTCCACATAATAGAGGTAGGATGTGGAAAAGGATAACGTTTTTTAGATTCCAAAAATAAAACGTAAATGGATACCAATCACTTGTAATTCTTTTGAATGCAGAAATGGGCAAAACCTTCGAATTGGCTCATCTAATATTTTTTTCGTGTCTGAATAAGTCCGTCGTAAAAGTTAACACATCTATTGAATAGCTTCCCTCTGTCAGGTGTCCAGAAAAACCTTGGGTGAAGGGAGTATACGGTACGTTTTAGCGGGGTGCCATGACAGTGAAAAGGAATGTACTTGATTCTGACAGCTGCTTACGGTGAACTGAGTGATGAACTTCAGTTTGAAAATTAAGATAAGGGTATGCCTTGTCTATTTTATGTCTTTAACATTACCTTATTTGGAAAGTTTTCTTTTGGTTCTGATTGTTTGCCCTGATATTATTTGTTTCTGCTGAATGTATGATTTTTTGCCTATACGTAATTATAACAGCCAGGCGTCCATTTAATTCAACCGTTATATTTTCGAATTGGAAGGGAAACGGCGCTTTGCATAATCAGCGATGGAATGCTTCTGCTTCCTAAAAGTGGTCAGGATGTCTCACGGCCCTGCAGGTCACGTAACAATTAGTGGCTTAAGAGTGAGATTTGTTGACAAGTTTCCAATATCTTGTTCTTTTATTGTCAGAAAGAGTTACTATTCCGGCTTGGTTTTGAAGTATATTATGATTTCAAGCTTATCGTTGATGCTATGCAGTTCGTTGGGGAGGTGAAGTTGGGAGAACGAGCGGTATGTAGAACTGTCGGAAACACGAAGCCGAGTTGAAGGTCCTAGGATTAGGTTCAAATAATACGCTAGCTCTCAAACTGAAGCTTATGTCAGACTAGACACATTCTATGAATAGCATGCTTATCACTCTCCGTACCAAAGTTTGCAGAGATAGTAAAGAGCGTTGGGCGGAAATAGCTTTCGTCCAAGTGTCATACTGCTTTAATTGGTGTTGATCTTGGTACAGCCGAAGAATAGCGGGCTTATCAATCGTGGGATCGAAATTCAGCGTTTGGTCCTTCGTTCTGTGCCCATTCAACATCTTTTTTATGGTAAATGCCGAGCTGGTTTGGATTACTTTATGCGTCATATGCATTCCAATATTGACTGGGTTTCAATCAATGGGCGATTTGCTTGCGCCATCGCATCCGTTCGGATTATGATTTCTTGTTATTTTGGCGTTCATTCACAGCTCAAATCGTTGTTGTTATATCCACATCCGTGAATAATACGGTTGTGTAGTGTGCATGCTCCGAATTCCGATAAGCACTTTGTTTTACTGCCTCTTTCTTATCTGCTTTCTTTTGTTTTCATACAGGGAAAACTTTCATATCGAAAAAGTCATTCTATGTAGAGTAATATAGATCCAGGAGTAGTTTAAAGGGTGCTTTAATTGTGCAGGAACAGCAGTAATTGTTTGAGTTCTGTCGCTAATGCAACAGTAATTAAGTGAACTTTTTATTTTTCTATGTGATTTCCTAGATAGCATTAAAAATGGAAATTGTTGCCAGAATATTAGCCCAATTGATGTCAACATTCTTTTAGAGGCAGGTGGTTGGTTATTAGCCGTTATTGGTTCTTACCCTTATTATGATGGAGGCAGGTCAACGTAGTTTACATTACTTCGCCGTACCCAACATGGCGTCCCATTGTCCCATGTATTGTGGTGTTGTCGCTGTCTTTAGTTGTTAGGTAGTCGTTGGTAGTGGAGGATCTTGCTACTTTTACTCCATAAATATCTAGTACACATTCGTTTTTGTGTTTCAAAGTCGCCATCGATTGCTCGCCTTTGTTAATAGAGTATCAAATATCTATTCCTACGAAATGTATATGTGCAAGTAGGCATGCGGACGTATGCGTGCAGGTTTTGTTTCATTTTCACATTTATTTTTAGTTCATTTATACATTAAGCATCGGTAAAGTATCACTTCCGTCGCAATTTTTCAGTTCAGCTATGTTCGGCTCTTCGAATTGAATACTGAAAGACTGTTAATCCTTCTCATGCTCAGACAATTCATCGTAAGCAATTCCAATCCGTCAAAATAGCTCTCTCTGGGGGCCACAGTGCCAAGTCATTCTTTTACAAAAAAAATATGCCCTACTCATCGAAAATCCCGAAAAAAAAGCGGAAGAATAGATTTTAAAGATAACTTTTTTTTTNNNTTTTTTTTTGCATTCATGTAATGAAATTCACTGCTGCCTGCCACTGATCGATTACTTAGCATCGTTGTAGGCCAGTATATTAGTAGCCTGTAGTTGCTCTCCTACTGAATTGGTAAAGCTGCGTTTTTGTTTTTTTTGGAGTTTTGTCTTCTGTTGAGTTATTGGAAATGGCGCTCTCTCGAAGCTTCAGCTATTCTCGTCACTCGAATATGATTCACGTCGTTGTGAATTTTCTTTTTATGTTGGCTGGAGACTATTTTCATGTATGCTCACATGTAAAGTGCTTATGAATTCCATCAGACCAGCTAAGTGCATGTGTGCGATGTCTGAGCAAGAAAACTTTCCCAAGTTCCGATTTCATACTCGTTGATTTTTTCGTTGATTGCCCTACTTAGAGGTAACGTCAAGTGTTTGGCTTGCCTCGATTCGGCGACTGATTCATCGAAGCGTTCGATAGATAAAAAAAACCTGACCCGCCCATTCGATAATGTTCTCTGTGGAAAAGTTTTGGGACTTCAATCCATCACGTATGTATACAAGCTGCAGTGCTTCCAATAGTAATCGTTTCATAATTACTCATTGTGCTTCACATTGGCTACATAGATGGTGTACTCATTAGAGAAAAACTGACGGGTGCTATTCACATTTATAAGTGTAGCTACTCTTATTACTTATTGATGTACTGGTTTTCTCCTTCTCGACAATGCGAGACATAGTCGCGGGAATCATTCGAAACCGGCTTCACCATGTCAAATGACTTCTCGTTGTTTAGTTGAAATCTTTAGTCCACGGCGAAGGTATTGTTATATTGTGCCCTCTATTTATTGGAGACTCTTCAGCGTTCATCAGCATTCATGTAATCTCTTTCGCTAGACTTCGTTTTTCAGAGAGATGACGTGAAATGATTACTTGACTTTTTCTGTCATTTTTTGTATTTCGTTCATGGCCGTGCGACTTTTTTTTACGCGGAAGGTTGCTGTAATAGATATTTAGTCAGCTGTTAGGGTTTCTGTACTTTCAGATTCGGGAACGGGTATGAGCTGATTCTTTCCGCTGCGGAATTGACCCTATACGTATCTCACTCCACTCTTATCCTGCTCTGTACTTAGTTATTCCTCTGCGGTTCCGTTTAAAATGATGGTCTCCAATATCATGGTAATCAATGATTTGACTGCTTCACGGATCGATGGGGCACGGTATGTGGGCGGAATTAAATATTTCAAAAAATCGTTTTTTTTTTCATTTCATCATTCATTTAGATGTTCGGCCAAGGTTCTCGATGGTATGTGCTCAAAAATGGCCTCTTCAAGTACGTCTTGTACCTCCGCTCCATTAGAGACGGCGGCCAGCTCGGAGGATTCTGGAGACAGTTGTCCCGCCACTCCGCATTTCAAGGTATTCTTCCGTCACCCATGCTTTGAAAATGTGTAAATGATGGCTGTAACTACAGTGTGCCCCTCATCCGTTTGCTACAGTATTCGGGCAGTTCTACGCTGCTGATGATTTTGATGTCCTAGAAATGTTGGGCGAAGGTTTCTTCAGCAAAGTTTCGAAGGTAAGCCACATGACCACAGAACAACATTCATTCGTCACTTGTATCCCACTTTTTATCCGAAAATTGGCGGCGTCATTGCGACGAGTTTTGCTCCTTCAAACTTGTTTGTTGATCGCATAGTTGCTGACTATGCACAGATTGCGCAGTCGTTGGTAAAGCCGTAGTTTGCAGTGTTTTGACGGAATTCGATCTGCTATTAGGTTACGTCACATTGAACTTGTGTTAGTTGTAGTGCCGACTTGAACACGTGAATTTCCAAGATTTCTTTGGAAAGGTGGTGCAGAAAAAAGTTGGATTGTAACTAATTGGTTGGCATCTCCTTTTTCTGTGCAATGACGAGGCGGGTTAGTTCGCCCAGGGATAGCAAGGTCGCCACGATAACAGCTGGGGACTGAGGACAAAATTTTTTTCCTCCCTTACCTCACCTCATTTATAAAAATTTCAGCGAAGGTGTCAAGGTTAAAGGAGAACTTCCTTCTCCCAACCCATGCGGAAGCTGAAAGTGGCTAAGGTCTTTTCTATTAGGCCCAGTACCATGTTTATATAAAACAAATCACAGCTTTGTGCCCGTCCAGGGTAACCAAGCCTTTCATTATTCGACTCTTGGTTGGATCGTTTCATTCTGTGAATACCAGAAGTAAGATTAAAGAGTACAAGCTTGTCAGTAGCAAGGATATAGTAGGTGATCTTTCTATGTTTGGTCCAAGTTTCCGCGTCACTTGGTAGTAACACCGTGGGACAGATAGTTCGATTTGCACATTTCAGTATTATATCCTGTGCATTTTCAATTCAAAATCATCGATTAGCTATATAAAACAATACTTTGGCTTTCCTTTTTCTGTCAAACAAATGCCTTTCATTATCAACCAAGGATATTTTGAATCGTCATCTGACAATGTATTACCTGTAGTATTTCTCCCACCCTCCGTTACCTGTAGTGGTGGTCGTTTTTGTTGGACTGTCCACTCTGCTGTGTCGTCTGAAGTGGAATTGCGGGTCATGCATTGTCAACTGAAGGAGATGGGCTCAGAGAAATGCCAGTGTTTGGCTATGGTCTGGATGGTACACAAACTCTTGCAAATGATTAACAATCAGCATTTTACATTACTCTTTTTTTCTCGATTTTTCTGTAGACGTTTTGGGAGGGGCTTGTATAAGCCTCATCTCTTCTCATACGTTTAGCAGAGCCTCGGTTGTACGGTGCGCAGTGCTTCGACGTTTTTAGGCGCCAGTTCAGCAAACAAGTTTTCAATGATGCTTTTCGATTACATTCAAAGATGCCTGGAAGGCGGTCTGTCATAGAGCTTTCTTCTACTGTGTAATTGGAAACCTGAATCCCTGTGTAGCTGAGGAGATTTGCACCACAAAGAACACATCAGGGGCAAGCTTACATTTGGGCTGTGTTTTTCGTAGCCGCAATGGAATAATGCTAACGTTGGGAATTGTTTAGAGCTATCGATCAGCTCACGTAATACAATTTATATGTGACTGCTTGGAAATGTGTCTGCAGAACGAAATCTGAGAAAAGTGCATGATTCTCATGCGTTGGCTGAGCTTTTGCTGCGATTACACCAGATAAGTTGTTGAGGGGTTAAATTGTGAAGACTAATTATGCTCTAGGTAGGTTGTATAAATGGAATACCGAATTTCTCATAGAATATGAATGGCGCCAGGAATAGAATCGAGTTAACCAAAGTACGAGAAAGTCGAGAAAGAGAACTCGAAAAATTTCAAACGAAAGCTCTAACTCTGTGAAATTGTCAGGGTTCTCCTATGTGTAATTGTTTTTTCCCTTTCTGCTCTCGTTCTGTGAGCTCATTTTGCATTCATATTATTGAATATGCACAATTCAAATGTTCTTGTGTTCCGTTAGCGGGCAATTGTTAATTTTTTGAGCATTATAGGTTCGCCTGCGATCAACCGGTGAAGAAATGGTATTGAAGAAAGCAAAAAGTAATGGAACCGCAGAACATAGACGTGCTGTTCATGCTGATGCCGCTCGTGAAGCAGCTATGTTACATCGCCTTTCCCATGAGAACATACTCGCGTTGCGGGGCGTTTGTATACAAGTTGCTGAAGATGGTGAGTTGGAGAGGCTTCCAAAGAAGGAAGGCACCGCTCGCAGCTAATGCCCCTCGTCTTTAGGTTGCTGGGATATGCATTTATTAGTAGACTACTGTGAAGGTGGAAGTCTATCACGGTTGATTCTTGACCACTCGACTCCGTTCCCGTGGTGTCAAAGAGTTCGCTACGCATTAGACATTGCCTTAGCGATGCAATACATACATGCTCATAAAATAATTCATCGTGACCTTACGAGTATGGTACGTTATTCTCGAGCACGTGGTTTTTTTTTTTTGAATCTCGTTCTTCAGATAACAGTACTTTTTCGTTCAGAACGTTCTTTTGCAAACATCTCACGAAAGTTCGGTCTGGGGTCGAGCAGTTGTTGCCGATTTTGGATTGTCATGTCGATTTCCAAGACGTGGAGAGAAGCTACCTCAAGTTGGAACTACTTACTTCATGAGCCCCGAGTGTCTCAAAGAGGAATACTATGATGGAAAGGTAAATATTAAAAGTTTCCATTTTTACTAAGCCTTTCCACTTGCACTTCTATTTTTCTTTTCTGGCCTTCGCAAGCTATTGAGCAAGGCTTTTTATTCATTTTTTGATTTGTATCAGTTTTACCGCTGATCGAACGAAAGTTTACAGCGCTGCATCAGGTGATCTGCTATGACCTTAGTGTAATGGGAACACTGATTGGAGTTGAAAGTGAGCCTTGTACTTATGAAATCGAATTTCAGTCGGATGTGTTCTCATTTGGTGTGATTATGTGCCAATTGATAGCGAGAATAGATGCCGATCCTGATAGTGGTCTTCACCGAACGAGTAATTTTGGATTGGATTACGTACGCTTTACGCCCTGCTGTCCTCTAGACACTCCAATTTCATTTCTCAAGCTGGCTTTTCATTCCTGTGTTGTAAGTTTTCCATCAACCTCACTGATAACTGATTAGCGGCCTCTGCAAACCCTACTGTTTTCAGATGGATCCATTGGAAAGGCCGTCCTTCGAAATGATTGTTATATTGTTACAAAATGTTATGAACGTAGTGCCATCTTCTCCAAGTCAATTAGAAGGTTTGTTTGACAATAGTTTTGGCTTATGTAGTCAATTCGGGTAGTTTCTAGGTGAGATGCATGCGTGGCGGTTAGTTTTTGGGCAATTTTCCTTCTCACTGATTCCTGCTTGAGATTAGAAGTTTAGGATGTATGCTGACTTCCCCTCCTCTTAGGAAATTACGTCTTGATGATTGCCACTCTTTACATGACCTCTTCAATTTCTTTCCACTTCCAGTTCGAGGAGAAAACAGATTATCTCGCTCACGATCCGACGCCGCTCTGAAAAAACCAGCAGCCGCTGTTATGGCCGCAAGAAAGATGTCCAGTAATTATTCCAAAACAGTGCGTCCTATCATAGAAGGCAAGTAAAATAAGTTTTCTTCTAAGATTTTGTGTATGATGCTTGCTGTGGTACATCATTGGCGCCTCGGACTTCATGAATTGTGTGCTGCATTCCGTTTCTCATCCTGCGTTATTAATCGCACTCTTATACTTCTCTTCCATAGTAGCTTCGAAATGTAGCATTGACTGAGGCCATTCACTTATTTTTCGTTGTTTCGCACATTTCAAAAAAAAATCGAGCAATCTTCAGCTTTTAAAGGTGTCTATGAGTCAAGAACACCAATAAGCCTAAGATAGCCTCGCATAACTGAAAACAGTGGCGTGCGCAGGTAATTCAAGTAATAAATGGATAATTATTTTCAGGCGAGTCGACGGAATTGGAAAATTCCTTTCTCGCGATGGAAAGGCTTGCGCGCGACGTGGCGCGAGATGAACCAACCTTAGATCACACCAATCCATTCCTGGATCACGAACGATTTCGTAAAGAAAGAAAAATTCTTCCAAGAAAAGGAAGCCGGCGACGAAGTGAAACGAAGCCGGAACGTGGTCTCTCTGATGGCAATTGTCTGGGTGTAGACCATGTCCGCTTCTCTCCTCATAGGTATCCGAACTTTTTAGTTCCCTTGTCGGTCTTTCTCCTTACAAAGCAGGTTTTCAGCTCACATTTTGGTGTTTTCCGTCGGAGGTGCTCGTCACTTCCACCAGATGTTGATTCTCCATTCATATCGAGAGATCTGGTTGACGAAAAATCTGAGTTCTGTCCTGGAGGAGTACCACTTGTTTATCGTGATTTCGACATGGTGGGTTTTTGTTTGCGCTTTGCTTTAGTCCATTATAGCCTTCTCAACCTTTTATTTTGCAGAAGTTTCTGAAACAGATGAAGCGCTTTCCATCTCGCCGGCACACGCTGATACCTGAATGTGGTACAGTCCGATCTACCCTCGACTTACAGTCGCTACGGTCAAATCCTACCTCTTCTGTAAGCATTAATCATATTCCATCTCTATCCTTATAGCCATTTTGTTTCTGTGTTTCAAGAGCTTCCTCCACTCCACTACCGCAACGTTATCGTCAACATCTGACGTCAACGGCCCTAGTGTGCGGATCGAGGAAACTCCAGATGTACTGTAGTTTCTATATATTTTTTTACGGCTGTTTTTCTAAATACTCTAGTTTCAGTTGAGATTTTTGTGCAAAATTTTCCCAAATCCTGACCCAATAGTCGTCCAGTGTCTTTGATCCACGTAGCATACTTCTCCATTTTATACTGTGAAGTTAGCTCATAGCTTTACTGCGTTGTGGATATTGCTGTTTCTGACTTTATCAGAGACTTTTTGAATGTTTGCTATTTAACCTTCGGCGAATGTACTCATTAAAATCTATCTTAACTTGGACAACTTCGCAACCATCTCAATTACAAATAATGGTGCGGCCGATGAATTGCTGTACTGCGTGATTCGACCTTCCTTGCCATTTCCTTATATAGCTTTTCTTTTTTCCTTTCTGCCAGATGGGTAATTGAGTTTCTTCGGGAATTATGAACGAGCAACTTGCACTTGCAGTGTATTCAGTGATTGTTAGGCCGCAGCGGTAGCGGTAAGTCTTGGATCGCGCCCACTGGCTCAGAGTTTCCTTTTCACTCAAGGTACAGACTGGACGTTACAGAATCATTCCATTTGAATTCCAATTCAATCTGATTCAGTATAATCATCTAAAAACTCATTATAGTCTGCAAGGTGCATTGACCTTACTCAAATAGCACGATGGAATGCTACTGATTAGTTTTTTTTTTAAACTAATAATGCGTTCCCAAGGAAATTTGGAATGCTTTCTGTGAAAGAATTTACGCTTTCCTGATTCACTGCATAAACACCTGCCTTTGGAGTCATACTTCAATTACTAATTTCGACGCGAGAAGTGGCGCTTTCAGGGAACAATTCGAGACATTCCTTGAGTAAGGGTGTTGGATATACGTGTGTGGCCTTAATCCGAAATTAGTCATCCAAAATCATAAGCACGCTATTCGTCTGTTCGCATGGTGGCTTTCCCGAAGGCCGTTACCTTTGAGCTGAGTTGGCTATAATAGCCTTGCTCACAATACGAATCTGGATAATGATTAGGGTAGAAAACTTCTACATACTTTGACTAATTATTATTACAAATGTAATAACTACGCAAAGAATTCATTTTTTGAATTCACAACAACTTTTTTTTTATTCAAAATGCGTCTTTTCAGCATCGACCTTACACTCAATCTGTCTTGTCGACAGATCACCTTCTACCCGATTGTCCACTCGCGAGTCCCGAATATTCACCAAATACAGGCAGGTTTCTGAATTTCTTTTCCTCTGTTTGATTTTCTTACTGTGACTGCGAAGACTGTCGATTTTTAAAGGTGATCGATTGAACAACAATCAAAGTGATGTTTGCGATTTCGCTAGCGGGAGGCCTTTAGCTAAAGGTCCTGCAGTTATTGTGGATACCATTGTCCGTAGCCCTACCACGTTTTCGGGTACCATGTGTGTCACCGCTCACTGTGAAACGTCTCATGCTCATCATGGTAAACATCAGAAATGCATTATTCTTTGACGTAATTTTTGCAATTGTATGTCACTTCTATCTGTGTGAGTTTTACATGCAAATGTGCAGCCGGCTGTGATTTTGGGACATATATATATATTCGATGTAACTGTTGTTTTGCTCATGCAATCGTCTTTTTTGCTTTTCTTTACATTTTAACTTATTTTAACCTCTGTTTTACGAATCGTCATACCTGGTCAGGATACAGTAATTCGTGAGTGATATTTTCTTATCATACACTTTGTCTCAGATTCCATAATGCATACTGTGAAGCTTTACAGCTCAAGCTAAGTGCTTGTGCATGTGTGTTTTACTTGTCACTTAGATATCCGATGGGTCTCAGTTTCTTGTTGATTTCTATTTATACTACATTACTATCTAGTATTCGCACCCAAGTATAAAGTTATTAGAATTGGTGCGCCGATCCGTTGTCTATGTATTCTACTGAATGACTTCTGAAACGAGAATCATAGACATGCCGAGTCTTAATTATATACTATGCCATCTGTGTATAAATAATTGAAGAAACTTTATAAACGTGTAATATACGGTGAAGATATCTCGGGTATATCACATACATCACGTAGAAGCTTGATAACTTGAGGTAGTACCGAATGGATAAGTGACGGTTGAATTGAGATACATGGTAGTAGAGGATTGATCGTTTGCGAAATCTGTAATAGGGATATTTTTGCAGTTGTAACAGTCTAATGGAAAAATGTATGGGGTCTTCAAAAAGTCTGTGGAAAAGGCGGTTTATAAGACGATGATCTAAAAGGTAGCTATTACGCTTAGAACCTTTTTCTTTAGCCTTATTCTCGCAACATCAGCAGATTCAGCTACTCAACCATAGCAGAAATTAATTTCCCTTGAAAAAGTGATCAAGATCGGCTTCAAACTGACCAACAGGTGGACGATAGGCTCTGCTTCGTTGTTTATTGCAAAGATGACATGATCACCACTGGCTATGCACGTGAACGGTCCAGCCATTTCGTTATCGTAGCGAATGGTCTGAAATACGGATGGACAAGCTGAATGATACAGTAATAGGTACAGATTTCTAGGTGAAGGTAGCAGAGCAGTAACTTAAAGAGAGGTTTGTTTTGTCAAGAAGGTCCTGCATCTTAGAGATCTACTTAATGGGAAAACTTAAGACTCTATCGAAAAGTGCTCGAAAGCGAAGTTGTTATCGGAAAGGTGATTCCGCGGCGACTTGGGTAGTCCAGTAGAAGTGGAATGGTGGAGAGCGGAAAATCATCCCTTCTATTTCAAGGAAAAACGAATCGATAGCTCTTATCAGAATAAAATACGCTGGAATAATGAATTTCAAGGACTCGCCCTATAAGAATCTGTTCCCTGGTAGCCTGCAATGATTTTGCGCAACTCCTCACTAAACTCCGCAACCACTTCACTGCTCCTTTCGGAGTAAAGACCACGAGTTGGAAAAGGTAGAGTGAACTGTCGAGTTCCTTCATACTCAGCAGGTTCGTGAGGCTGCAAAATAGCTGAGCATTGTTTATTTAAAAAATGCTCGAGAGAACATACCATAACACCACCAGAGGTTGGCTTCAGAAGCTGCTTTATTGTCTCAAGCAAAGCTAGGGTTGGATAAGTTGTACCGAAGACCTTGAACACCCGATTGATCACCGGAGCAAGCGTTGGATTCAGTGGCTGTAATTGAAAAAACTGATTTTTGGCGTGGTCGTAAAGACCGATCATGTATTACCTCGAGTTTCACGGGGGGTATCTCATAGCCATACAATGCTGCCATGACCCATTCAAAATCAGCAGCGATTGAATCCAAAAAGTAACCACCCTCAAAAATCATGGCCATCGGTATGCCCCACGACATCAGTTGACGTGTGAGGGTAGCATAACCTGCAGGGGTCAATCGCATTTCACCTTCCGGGTCGCCTGAATGATAAAAATGCATGAAAATTTGGGAGATGTAGCTTGTAACACACCAACCCAATGCAGCATCGAAACCACATGAGACGAGTATGATATCGGGCTTGAAATCGTTGATAATGGGATGGACAATGAGTTGGAAGATCGCCAAATAGTCAGTGTCGCTCATACCAACATCATTGAGAGGAACATTGACGGTATTCGCAACTATAAGTAACAGGAAAGGAATCAATGTGTTTGGTACTTACCTCTTTGATAATTGAGTTATAAATTGAATTGCTCTGAACAACCGATGCTCGAATTAATCTCACCTCTCAATTC
>UZAF01018719.1:0-26037 GCA_900617895.1 Haemonchus placei | reverse complement strand
GAGTCCTTCCCTCGTAAGTTTGACTACTGGATCATTATGAATTTTTGCGGAAAGAATTATCTGAGGTATTCAGTGAGGATTCTTTTTGGTTTTGGGACACGGTGAATGGCAGTTGCAACCGATCACTGGTCTTCTTGACTCGCAGGTTCATACCTACGGAGACGAAGTGAGGTGATAGTTGTTGGTCTCTGGATTCCCCCACTATAGGCTCCGCCTTGTTCAAGCACACGAGATGAAGATGGTCATTTTTCCTGCCCGACACCACTATCTCTTTCTTCCCGCCCCTTTGAAGGCGTATTCCCATAACGACATCAATTTTACTACTCACTACGTATACTTCCATCCTCAACAGAGGCAGTTTTTATGGTTCCTACTCATATGGGCCGTATTCCCACAAGCTCGAGCTCCCAATCCATAACAATGAGAAAATGTTGTACATGCTGTCGTAGAACTGCACTTTTTCAGTCCTCTCAATTTCAAGACATAAAAAGTTCAATGATTTCTTTCTGCGCTTTTTTACCCTCTAATCGATCAGGTTTTACTAGTTTCTACATTATTCCTTTTTCAGTATTCAAGATGATGTCTGCAGCACGTTCTGCGGGCATGGTCCGCTACAAAAAGAGAGTTGCTCAGCAAACAAAACAACAACAACAAAAGAAGTTGAAAGCGGTGAGTTGGGATCAAGTAAATCAGTTTGGAAATATGAAATATGCGGAATAAACGGTCAAGTGGATCGTTTTGTCATTCTCTCATTATATCCCTAACAAACAATGGAACAAGCAATGTTACCCATACCTGAAAGTAAAGCCCATGCCCGCACGAAGGACGTCCATACCTACTAATCTAATACAATATCACGCTGTTTCTACAGAGTTACTACAAAGAGTCATGATCTTTAGCCGGTGGGCGTGATCTGTCAGATGGGAGGGTTTTGAATATCAGTGGGCCACGCTCTTCTTGACCTCACCCTTGTAACGGCCAAGAAAGCGGATCATGAACAATCGCTTTCATTTTGCCCAGTGAATTACTCCTACAACTTCTGTGAATGACAACGCTGAATGGAAGGTCTTCTGCCCTATGGCAGCTATGAAGTCCTTTTCTGTGAAGGAAAGGTTCTTTAAGTGGGTGGTCAAGGCAGGCGAAGTTGAAATGATTTTTTGGTGGGCGATGGATGATGTGATATGTTTCGTTTCCTAACTTTATAGCTTTATTTAACGACCAGTTTTGGTTGAAGGTTACCCTTATAAGCAAGGTCGCGTGATGCATGAGGCACCGCTTTTACCTCCCCAACTGCTCTACTACCATTCAAGCAACCTCGGGACTGGGTGGAATTCGGAAGATGGTCACTTGGCATTTCATCACCCTCGCCGCTCAGCTCCAGAAGAGTAAAGCCAGAAAATGTCGGCATCAGCCCATTCATAAAGATCGAAAAACCATTCCGAGCAGGAAGAATATTCTCATCAATGATGAACCTTCGAATAATTTATTCATTCACGTTTTGCCGAACCACTCAACTTTTCAATGCCTTTGAATAATTCATAAGATCGTTTCAGAGACATCGCGTTAGTTTTAACGACCTAGCTGGTCAATATTCACTGATTTTCCAGGAAATTTCGATGTGGAGGAAATGAAAGTGTCCCGGAGGACCACCTTAAGTTGGAAAATATTAGGGTATCCGGGAACTTCGGTGAAAACTCTACAAAAATTCAGGTTTTCATATACTTGATGGGTCTAAGGCAGCGGAGCGACCAAGTTCGAAGTAAGTACGAATCGACTATGGGAGGAAAAGTTAGGCCATTATATGGTTAAACAACTGAGGAAGAGGTGGCTTATATGTTATATGCATATAATTGGGTAGAGGTTTTATATAGAAATTGCACGGAATATCCCAAAACATTCCAAAAAAGCCTGCACCATTGCGAAGTTTTTGGTAGGTGTATTTATGCACTTTCTGAGCCATATAATAGTTGAGTTACTCTATCGGGTTCGTAAATTCTCTTCCCGAATTTCCATGTGCCAAAATAGATCATGCAACTCGAATGAATTCGATTCCGATGGGTCCGTAGGGCCATCATGTGACTCATATGCTCAATGGAAACCTGATAGAAAGTGTACGCCGCACGTTGTGCTGGGTCCCTAGGGTGAATGCTATTCGAAATTGCCTTTTCCCGTCTCTCGGCTCGTTTACGGCGAGTTATCATATCGTAATCCGATTGGCGCTTTCAAGGAGGGCATGGAAGTCCAAGGATCACTCGAACTCTGAAACATAGTTGTCTGGCTGGCTGAAGTAGTGATGAAATGTTGAAATTGAGCAGTAAGTGAAATAACGAGATCAGGAAGGTCGTTTCCTGTGCCCTTTCAGAGTAGGGAACCATGTTGGTAGTAGCAGCTGCCCTTCAGGAGGTTACCCACTCACACGACTTCGTGAAACGTTACCTGTCTTCATACGCAGTAAATCTAAATCTAATGAAAAAAAATCCTAAAGAGCCTAAAAAATCTAATGAAAGCGTGTTCGGGTCAGACAAAAGGTCAGGTGTGATGACTGCACATTATTAGGGTTTGGGAAAGAAGTACTGTTTGGGGGCAGAAAATTTAGGTCTCTCGCGGACCAGAACCTGTTTATACCAGCTGGACTCCCACTGAAATAGGTATTTCAATAGCGGACTAGTCTTTCTTGAGGAAACGGCCATCTAAAAAAACGAGTAATAGAAATCTCAGGATCTCACTCATGATAGCATCAGAAGTCATCTACATAGTTGGCAATTGTTGGTGCATGTACTAATCAAATACTCATAATCCGAAATGAGTTCAGTAGCTGTAGAAGAAAGTATTGTGTCTGGTGTTGCCTTTCCAATATAGCTAAAACAAGGTATTTCAGAGAAGTCGATCAGGCAGTATCAGCAGTGCTTCACCAGAACCTACAGAAAACAGCCCTACATTGTTGACTCCCAATTCCAGTTCGCTTCTCGAAGTTCCGAAGCCAGTACGAATTCGAAGCGGTAGTATGCCAGCGATCAAGCTGTCAACACTGGTAGGTGTCGATATGTATGAATTTCAAAGGTTGAAAAGTTCAGAGCCTCAGCAATTGGTAGGCTGGCACAGAAACAAGCCGGAATAACTTTTAATCAAGAATCATTTCTGCTGATTTTTTGAAAATCGATCAAGTTCTTGACATCAATCGTAACAGGAGACGGGCGGATTGGAAATACTCTCAGTCGCAATTGATTCTTGATGTATTTGATAATTCAGCCACCATCTCTCTATCATAAGTTTACATAAAATTGAAGAAAGAGTTGGTGGGGTTTCCACCAATCCAGTATGTACCGGCTGTACTTGTAGCAAAAAAACTTGGTAAGTACTGAATAAGAAAGATCATGGTCAGCGGTCCCTCTCTGTTTTTATTCTTCCAAGAAATTTGTCTTCTGAAACGTTCTTTCAACCCCTGATTAACCATCTTTAATTGTTTGTTTATTTATAGTCGTTGTTTTGATCTTATTATCAGCTGTTCTGAGTGAGGCTCCAAAAATAGAGTGAATGATGTCCGAAAAAGGAAAGATGACGACGACGATGCCGTTTAAGCCCACCCCCTCACAAAGCGAGTGCCAAACAACTCAGCCAAAAAGCTTCCGACTCAGATCAAAGGGTTCTAGTCCCCTTTAATGAAGTACCCGCGATTACTACTTAAACCCGTGTGGTTTTTGTTCTTGGCTATTAGCCTACGAACCTCTACATATAATCCCTTCCCATAGAAGAGAGCTCTCAAGAAAAGTTCGGATCCCTCGAAATTTCAAATATGTGTAATTGCCCACGAAAAAACCTCCTCAGAAGACAGCACCCGACCACTCTTAGCTCCTAAATAAGGGAGACTTAAATATGAACGAAGCACTATCTTCGTTCCATTGGAAAATGAAAATCGTTTTTGGCTTTTAAATCCTTCCAGTGAAAGGTTTCCTGAGGAAACCCTAAACGTGTAAATGTGATACCCAGACACTTGGCATTCGTAAAAACTCTCGAAATTCCTTCAAGGAATTCGAATTCCCAGCAATGGTCGGCCTTCTTCTTTGCTTAGTGATGTTCTCCTTAAGTTGAGAAATTCTCGAAATGCTCGAGGTATCTCATAATGAATTAGCTGTTTTTTACTTGTTTCAGGCAAAACTCTGGAATTTGAGGAAAGAGCAAGTTCGAGCACTAAGAATGACATGGGCCAGACTTTGTGAACCTCCTCGATCAAACTGCAAAGGCATTGTGAACCTTGTCGAACGAGTTTGGGAAAAACTGGACGCTGTAAGATATTATTCGTTTGTTTTTCAAGTCTTCAATAGTGCCTAAGAACGATGATGCGGCAGTCGTAATGTGCGTTGATATCACACGGCACGTCCAAAGATCGAATCCCATCTAGGCATAGTTTCGGGAGACCTTCTGTCCCTCCGAAATCGGTTATTCGGCATCTTGGGTTCCTAAATTTACAACGCTGATTTGGGTAACTTGTAAATCGTTTGTTGGTCAGATTTGTATAAACTTGAATGAAGCGATACTGGGAGTTTCACTTTTCTTCGGATTAAGCCGTCGATTGCCTCTTTGAAAGGGTTGTTGAAAACAAATGCAGGTGCTGCAGCGGCTGCATAAACCCTACAGGGTCTACATTTTCCTTCAAATCTTTTAGAACTATAGTGTAGGCAGGCTAACACAATACCAGTAACACTACTCCAATTCCCTCCAGTTCGTTCTGTGTTTCTGAACGCCTAGGCCCTTCGTCAACGTCAAACTTTACCTTTTGGAACCTTGGGAGAAAGGATTTTCGGTGTACTCCAGAAAAAGAGCCCTCTATGTTATCAATATTTTTCCCGCAAGCGAATATTAAGCTCACCAATGATTATACTCACCAACACAGGCAATATAGCATACTGTGTGCAACTCCTTCCTAGAGGGGTCCATGTGAAGTGGTACAACGTTCTTTGATGCCCCACGTAATCAAAAACGACTGCTTAAAAACGAACCACAACAGAACCATGACTAGGAATTGGACTGCAATTTGTACATAAAGTGAAACAGGAAAACTTCTTTCGTAAACCTAAATGCCAAGTTACAAACAGGGTCTTGTGTGCTACACGTCTGGCTATCAAGACTAATGACTCGCCTACGGGGCAGAGATCGGTTTTTGCCACAACGGCTCGTGCAATTAACTTTGATTCAGGGTATTCAAGTCACTGAACCGTGCAATGTTTTTGCAGCGTAAGTCTTATCTTCCGCCTTGGGATGGGTCTGCCAGAGGGCCACCAGCATAGGAGGGAAGGACTGAATGATGATTAATTTCGTTAGGCCCAAATCTCTTTGTATTTTCTGGATAGTACCTCAGGATAATATGTAGTTTATGATAATATTGATATTTTTATGGCGATGATTGGTTTCATCCAAAAATCTTGCAGAGCACAAGGATTTTATCACAGTGGTCTCATTCTTTTTCATTTGTTCTCCTTCTTAGCGGCATTCTCGCACCATCGCAGGAAGCCTCCACAGAGTCCAGTTTCTCCTATCTGGGCATCGTCGTGTTCCATTATTTTGGCTTCGGCGTGGGTGATTAATTGGTGTTCCTCACGACCGCTTGCCCTGAGCCTAGAACTCCATTGCCTTCCCTAACGGAGTTCTCTGTGGCGTTTTCAGTACAGGTCCGTTCCATCGCAGGAGCTGCTCTTCAAGTTTCAATTTCTCTCAGACTGCTAGGATAGTGTTACCTTGGGTGCGGTGCTGAAATTCCAGCTGAAACGGTGACTGTGTTTCACAGTTTACGCATAACGTTTTTTAAAGTTTCTAGGCGATAACCATTACCGTTTGAGGATGCGCCCCGCATTCGTCTTCCATCCAGAATCGTAGTGGCGTTGACTTGCGATGACCAGCCGATGTGCTAATCAGTGCTTTTATCCTTACTCTGGTAACAGTACACCGACCTTGAAAGGGTGGATAGTTCGATGGTCTGAGCCGGTTTAGATCCTGGACTCAATCCCCTGACCATACATGTGTGATACGCAGGGCGCATTCAACATCTTCCCCACTTCGCTTATTTTCTTGAACTCCCTTCCTTCAGCACATTTTTTCAGAAAGATCCAACGGTTCGGAACATATTCTACAATGCCGCATTTGTTGAGACTATGCACGAGAGATGTGAAAGGAGGTGAGTTTTCAATATAGTGCTTATTGCCATGTGAAACTCCGTTTCCCGCTGACACAATCCATATCTTTTCAAGTATTCCTGTGGAGAATGGATGGGAGAGGAAGGAAGAGGACAAGAGGGATAATGTGGGAAGGGATGAGATCAATCTAAATCGAATGGGGTGTAGACCCAAACCATCGTTTCATGTGACGGCGTTCTTTTCGTGGGGGTATTTTAACACCGAAAAAGGCTTGTCATTAGTCATCCAGAAAGCCCATTACTCGACTCATCTGCAGATGATTGTCTTGCAGCCATGATTTACTATGCAGGAATGACGCCATTCATGAGGGTTCCAGGATTACTATGCTTTAGTATACTGATTCTCCTAATTTCTATTTCTCAAGTCTGCGTTGATCAATCCCGTCTTGGGGATGCGCCCACGCATTCGACTTCCATCCAGAATTGTAGCGCGTAATAAGTGCGTATGTGGTCTATACAATAACATGCGATGGCGAGCAGATGTACAAATCAGTGCGTTTATCCTCCCAGACAAATCTGGTATCAATCAACCGACCCCGTAAAGATGGAAGGTCTGGTTGGCCTGGCCCGGGATTCAACCCTTTGCCATGCGTGTGTAAAGTGCGCCGCTTGTCGCTAGGCCACCTCAGCCCATTATCATGCTATTAACTGTCCAGTACGAAATACTATCTACTACGTTATTGCCCATTTTATTTAGGAGATCGGCAGGCTCTATTGCAACGCTCCGCGACCACACCCATTTCTTTGTTTCACTCGTTTCTCAGGTAGGTCTAGATAGAATCAAAATAAATTTCAAACTTTTATTGAGTTCTCACTCTCCAACCACTATTGTGGGGACAAGCGCAGGGGTATTTAATCTTCGAGTGGGGAAGAGGGTGGGTGAGCCGAAGGAACCGCCTAGGGACGCTTTGTGGATGTATAGGACCAATTCATGGGTGACGGAATCCCATGTCTAATCATACTTCATACACATTCGAAAAATCAACCCAAAAAAGGCCGTATTTCTGTTTTGAAGGATTCAGCTTGGCTCGACAAGGGCCATAATTAGACCGCGCTTCTCGGAAATTCCACGAGCACTTCATGGAAAGGAATTAAAGTCGACTTGCGGTGCAAATTAAAGGCGAAGTCATACGCTCCACTTGCAAGGTTGCCTGACAGTGAAGGGCAAGTGAGTAGAGCATGGACTGGATTTCGCTCCACTAGCTCACCTTCAATAACTACTGGGGATACGAAGTAAACGCTAATGTCGAGATACATATATAACGGTGCTTCCCCAAAGCAGAATCCCCGAGGTCACCTGGTTTTATTGAATAGTCAGTTTGATAAAACCGCCATCGAGTCTATATTTCAATAGACACTGTTCCAGGTTGTACAAAATCTCGAAATGGAACCCGAAAACATTGTTGACCATATCGAAACCATTGGTGAGCAAATTTTTCTGGGATATTCCTCATAGACGTTCACCATCCAGATATTTCAGGAAGGAGTCATGCTTATTTGAAGCAATACGGATTTCGTTCCAGTCATTGGGAAAAAATCGGCGAGTACTTTATCGACATCGTAGTCATCCAGGTGAACATGAAATTTTATAAGATTTAAAGTCATCAAAGCCTATCTCAAGGGTTATTCTGTCTAAGGAACTTGAAGGGATTGTGCTCTTACGCTGATTTCAAGGCACAGTTTAAGATAGAGAGTGTTCTGGGAGCCTCTCATCGGGAAAAATCGATAGCCCCCGAAATAAATATTACATGGGGACTGCTATTAAAGGTTCGAAAATAGACTGGAACTGAGTGCAATTATGGCTCAAAAAACCGATTCCGGCACTGCCGCTCATTTCTATCCGAATCCAAAGATGGACGTGTTTAGCTGCCTTGTGGAGGTTGATGTCATTCGAACTGGGGCACGTTTGTTGCAAATAGAGTAGGATAGCTAACACACGATGCTCCACATGGATTGAAATCTCACCCAAAAACCTTTTTTTTTGTTGTCACATCCTCATTGAGCGTTGGAAATGAATAGTTCCGAAGGAGTTCGATTCTTCAGAATTTGCTGAACACGTCCCTTCCTGACTGGTTGGACAGCAATGAGCATCGGGCGACCAGATAATTGTCCATGGGGTCCTCTTAGTGACCATGAGTTTCTACCAGTTGGAAAACTGCGAAACCGTTTTACAGTAGCTCCTACAAGTAGTTCCAATAAGCTACTCGAATGGTTCTATTTCCCTTAACGCCTAGCTTAGAACCGCCTAGCTCAGATATGAGGATTGCCAACACTTTCTCCACTTTTCTGATATATGCTCTTCACGTGAATGATTTGATGGAAAACAAAGAACAGTTCTCATATCTAAGCTCATTTCGAGGACTGCGTAAGAGGTTTTCCGGAAGCCTGCCGAGCGTGGACGATTCTCGTTGCCGCTATCATTGATCGACTACGATGTGCTCCTCGTCGAGGTAGTCTGACTCCAGCAAGAAGCCCAAGTCCAGGGTGCTTGCTTAGCGATCCAACACGTCCTGCAAACTGCATTGGATTGAGGTGAGTAGCTTACCTAAGAACATTCCGAGTCTTAGGTGAATATAAAGCAGTTGCCTCCAGGCGAAACAGTAGCTGTCGCGAAATCCTGAGTGGTATGAATAATCCAGNCATATCGTGGTGCTTTGTCGGACATCAGTGGAGGATGTATCGACATGGCTTCTCTAAAAGCAACCCTTCCTGATGTCCGTGCCAGTAACCCAGCCATTGCATAGATATGGTAGCACTTACCGTAGTTTTTACTCGTATAGTACTGTTGTTCAATCACCTCGTTAGTCCCACGTTGTATGTACTTATGCTTCCGATCTCGAGAAATTCGAATAAACCATTTTGAACCACCAAGACTCTTTTTCGGGATGGAAACTCCCGCGGAGGGAGAGAAGAGAAATAATGTTGTAAAGAGACGAAATAAGAGTAAATTGACCAAACAAAACGGAACCAGCGATACACTGATGTCGCCAAGACACTTGAATGATACATTGGTGAGAATTCATTGGATAGAACGAGGCACTAGTAGGACCAGAGGTGTTTACTGCTAGCGAAAATAGCAAATGGCTATGATAAACAGCTCTTACATGCATTCCTCAAAGTTGAAAAATATGGTGACCTTACGTGATTTTCCATTTTTGGTCAAAAATATAGTTAACATCAGGATAAGGACCTGAAAAAGGCATCCTCTCTTTCAATCTCGTTAGATGGACCAGTAAATATGCGTTGGTATGGATTGACGTGTGGTTATATGGTACCAGGCTGCTCTCACATCTGATTGCCAGTGGATCCACAGGGAAACTGGGAAAAGAAGAGGGAGAGAGGAAATAGTTTGGCTCTTGAGCAGAACACCTTGTCCAAATACCGTAGTCGCGTCCATCTCCATTGCAACGACATGCAGTTCATATTAAGGGTAACTGAAAAGCGCATGGAACATGCCAAAGTGGTAGGCCATGACCTTCATATTAGCTCGTGGTCTTTCTTAGCCTTATCATAAATTGAGCACCAATTTAATCCGGACATTGCAACAGAACTACTGATTAGGCCGATTTGGGGTACATATTTACCCCAAACCGGCCTAATCACCAGTATTGCCCGAACAATGATCATTGTAAACATTTATACAAATCGTGTCAACTTCAAAATATGAAAGCTCTACTCTAATCAGATGAACAAGTAATTTAACACAGTTTTAATCAGCAAGCAATCAATTCCTGAGCAATCTTCACAGATGGAAATGAATGGAAAGTGATAGAAACGCATGATAACTGATGATAGAACTTATAAATATCCCGTAATTATTGCACATTCAAAGTGATTTGATTCAAAGTGTTAAGTTGAATAGAACGGTTCTGACAGGGACTTGCTGCACTAAACATGGATTTTCTTAACCCTAAAAACTATCCACTTCCTTCTATCCCTCCCTATTGCCCTTTCAGGAAGAAGTAACAAGAGTAACATGTAGCACTTGCAGTGATTGAAAAGCATACAACTCTATACATATCTGGTCTCCAAAAAACTATTGGACCTCCCTCATGCAAAGAAATGCCAAAGCAGCTACTAACTGGGTCCATGAACTCAGGCTTTCGAGGCCGGCTTTTCACCCTACATTCTAACTCGACTAATTGGCTATTCCTATATGATTACTAGTTTAAATATCGAGCACCCAAGTTGTTGTCACATTGATTGTCGGAATGCCATTTCCGTACGTCTGCATATGTCATGTATCCCAAGGAATTCTGTTGAAGTCGTCGACATAATTCGCAGAAGCCAGTATAGTCATTATGCTCAGGAATAGCCCTGAAAAAAACTTTTACCGATTTCAAGCAAANCGAATCGAAAGCTTCACGTCTTAGATCCTTTGTCAGATATATTTACTTCTGAAAAGTCGAAAACCTCTGGACCTAAAATACGATAAAATACTTAATTTGGTGGAGAATTGCGAGCGATTTTATTGAAACGGGACAAACAAGGAAGTATTTATTTCAGCTTTCATTTGGCAAGTGCCCCTTGCAGAAGCTGCACAACAAACAACATTTCTCCCCCTTTGGTGTTTATCAACAAGTGGGAGGGAATGAAAACAGAGAGAAAAGGATGTGAGGAGCACTGCTAAAGAAGAGCAACATAGCGAGCAAGTATGAACAAAAAATTGATCGCAAAAATGAACCTTTGGCCCTCAAGAATAGGCTGAGTAGGGCCGAAAAACGGCTTAGACGGGTCACAATAAGGAGTCCAGAAACGGCTCACACTGTACGTAGCCATGTTGTCCTTACTGCACTATTCACAGGACGAGACGAATAGTACGGTGATGTGAGAGACACCCAGACGAAAGCAGACGGCGAACTCTGCGACGCCTTTTTGCAGCTTTTTCCAAGCCTTACGTTTTTAAAAACCTCCCGTTTTTTGCGCTTTCTTTGTCATCCTTGCACTGTCTGGCACCATGACCACCACTGTTTCACTTGAGGTAGATATCTCAGAATTACCATAAACTGGGCCCTTATGAACAGTCCCACTGCAGTTCCACTGGATGCCCCTTTGTGCAGCCTATTTGCTTAATTTCCTTTTTCCTACCTTTTCCGGGCCGATTTTTCTTACATTTGACTTTCTCGAATTTCTTCAAAGCCTCCTGCTTTCATTAACAGGGAACAGAACAGGGCCGCTGCCTGGGCTTTGTTCCTCTTGAGCAGAAATAAGTAAAGCAATATAAATGCGTACTCATGGGTTGTTCGCCATTGATGGAAGCCAAGGTACTTCTCTTTGTCATCAGATAGTTCTTTGATATAATTGACCATGTCGGCTATAGTTTGGAAATCGTCCAATGCAATGAAAGATTTTTCTGGAGCCTGAGATAATCAAATGATTATTGATTTCCATCGAGAATTCGAATAATAAAGTATGAAATACCAGTACAACTGAAGACGACTTACTCCAACATTGATGTAGATGTCTCTTTTCAAAACGATAGGGACCGACATACGGCTGATCAGAGTCTCGTAGAATTTCTCCGTGACATAATCCACGCAGTTGGAGTTTTCAAAGGCAACGTAGAACTTGTATGGCCTGTAAATACTACGACACACTCTTCAAAAACAATTTTATAAACTCAGTAAAGAAAAAGATTTTCTATTGGTTCCTTTAATAATGGGATATGAACATCAAGCTTGAGGTGAAAGGGGTGTCCTACACACACATACAAGGACCGGGAATCGAAGCCCGAATTGCTGGGCCAGCCGATTCCCCATCCCTCTGGGGTCGATTAACTGGTACCAGATTTGTATGGGAGAGTAGAACCACCGACTTTGTACATTAGGTAACCACTGGAATCCCTTGTATACGCCCCTGTATAGCCGGAATTTCAGAACGAGTCTTAACGGAAGTCGAATGCGGGGCATATTCCAAAAAGGTGCCGAGCTATCAGACCTATAATCCGGGATTAAAATGCGGACTGTTACCCACCCAGGTCAACAAGGGTTTCAGTCCCATGTCAATGCCTGAAAGCTTCAGACTTCCATCAATTGGGATTATTACTTTCATCGTCTTTTTTGGATTAGTGCAGGGCAAGTCCATAGTCCGTTGAACAAGTTCATGGTAACTGTTGTGTGTTCTCATTAGGTCCTGAATCACCAAGTCGTTCTCTTATGGCCCGCCCTACTAGCGGTAGGTGTGGGTAATTACGCCCGATTAGGGTCAAGCACTCTCCCCTCCTGTCGCCCATCACAGAAATTCAACCGCTCACTGAAGTACGCAATGTATGGATCAATTCAAATGATTAGCCACAGTTCATTAGGTGACTACGGTCATCGCAGTTCGACGCCCATATTCATTACCAACGCACAGTTTTGTGCGATTTAAGAGATGAATTTTGTCACACCTCAGAGCCGATGGATATAGTAATGTGGTGGTCATATAGGGCACTTTCACGAAAAAAAGGCAAATAGATTTCGAACCAGGTGATGTGCGGTGTTCGAAGGCAAAAGATGAAAGGACAAACACACGCAGATATGGAAAGGACTGTGAGAAGCGAATTTAAAGATTTCCCTGAAAGATCTCCTTGGAAACCGTTTACCCGCTTTCATGAGTTGCAAATCAAAAAACAAAAAAACAGCTGCATGAAGTCATTCGGATATATATGAGAGGTATGAAACACAAAACTTGAGAAATGCAGATTTGCGAAAGGATGAAACCCACCTTGGCAACACTTCACTTCTCGTTTGAGAAAAATAGTTTCGCGTGATTTCGATGAACGCAAGGAAAATCGAATATTCATAATGATCTTTATAAGGAGGTGGCGCAATGGCAAGTGACGTTTTTCACCCCAAGCATGGCTTTAAGATCGAATCCCGTACCGACATACCGACACGCGCCCAGACCGACCTTGCCTTCCATCCCTCCGGAATTGTTTAATCAATACCAGAATCACTTGGATGGATATCAGCACCTCTTGGACTTGGACTCGGTTCACCAATGCAAGTCATTGTAGCGGCCCCCATACGCATGCAAAGCGCCGCTACGTTTTTGAATAGAAGAGGAGTGCATGGCGCACCACAAAAAGGGTTTAGGCTGAAATACTGTAAGACTTTGAAGAGGTACCGAGACGTTCTTGAGCTCGGATTTTCACTGCCATAGCACAATGCATATTTAGCATAAGTCGGTTTTTGTCGTTTTCTTCCAAATTCGTCTATTTCACATTTTTCTTCTTCTTTTCTATTTTTCATCTATGCATGTTTACTCTTATCATCGGATTTTTTTATTCTGATTTATTTATTATTATTTATTTACTCCCACTCAAAAAAGCATTATTTTTGCGAGTGTTTTCAAATATTTTGCAAACATTGCCTGTCCCGATTGTGATATCAACAGCCTTAGAGGGCGACGATGGGAAGTTTGAGGCAGGAGAAGTTACCCTTCAGAGAACTTCGCTGAAAGTTTCCCGGAATACAGTAAATATAATATAGGGACAGAATATAATGATAGAAATCCTACCTAACAAGTTCGGCAACGCAACGATCGCTTTGCTTGTCGACTCCTTCACATCCTGGAGGAGGCGATCCACATTTGCCAAAACGGTCAATCTGAAATATCGGAACTGTTCTGGTTTGGTCTCACTTGGTCTCGCTATATGAGTTTAAAATTATGAAAAACCAAGGGTCCTATGAAAAATATCCTTAACATAGTGCTCCTGGTGGATTCCCTGCCATTCCTACAGCGAAATAGGTCTGACCATGAGAATGGGTAAGCTTTTTAATGACTATCAATCACCTTTCTCCTTGCTCTTCTTTCGGCTTATTCTCCGTGAACTGGGGTCCGAGGAGTGGTTTGCTCTGCTCATTTACTCCAACGACAGGATCTCAACTTGCGAAGGTATTATTCTCACTGATGGCCTCTTCAGGAAAAGCCATTGCATCTTTTTCAACCTTTCTGCTTTGATTTCTTTCACACAGGGATGGATCTGACTTCAACCGGACGATAAGAACCGGGTCTTGAAGTGACATGCAGGACGAAGATGCCATATAGGGCAACGCCTCATGAATCAGCTCATATTCTCTCAGCTGCTCTTCAAGGGGTTGCTAGCTATGTAGTAGCTGCTATCATGAGCATACATGCCATTCTGGATGGAAAACCATTTGAGTCCAAACCTCACAACTCTCTAGCTGAAATCCCTTCTGCAACTTCATCCGCCGTCGGTTCCTTCTGCTGGCGGAGCCCTTTGCTAAAAGCTTTGTGGAAAAAAAAGCTGACCTCAAGCCCGTGTTTGACCAACTCTTTAACGATTTCGGTTCGATAGTTCTTGGCGAAACAGTTTGAAGCCAACCATACTGCAGTTTTGTTAGAGTTTTTCATATTCCATATAGCCTCGAAATCAACAGACCCTAAAAAACGAAACTTTGTGGCTCCTAAAGTTATTCTAGGCCGAGCATGACCGGTAATCACTTACGTGGTTCAGGTAGTTTACGGAAGTGCCCATACGGGTACCAGATATCAGCGTCTCGACGGAATGTCATTGTCCAATTTATAACATCTGAAAAGTCCAAAGCAATTTAAAGCCCACTCCAGAAGAGATTGAAGCTCCGATGGTCCCACAGAAACTACTGTCCCATTCTACCTCAATCGAGAGCAAATTTCTACAGTCCGCGCCCAACCGAACAAGTTCATAAAAAGGGACCCTCTCCATATTCAACGCCCTTTTTAAGTAAAGCCTGAAGGTCACTACACTCTCCCTGGAGGCTCTAGAGTACAGCAGTGGCTGTGCTGTTTTGCCATCACCTTTCGTTGTTGGTTATGGTGCACAGACAGTTATGAGTTAAATGGAAGCGAGTAAAGTGCGCTGCTATTAAACACGTGGTTGAGTGATTGAATCTTGATTGCGGAAATCTAGCTCAAAGAAGTCAGAAAAATTGGTTCTTTAGTGTTAGAAAAGTTATGGAGTCACCGTGGATGTGAACTTGTTACACGCTCAGAAACGTACTTTCAGATGCTGGGCTTTTCGACCTCCAAATAAAATTTAATCGAATCCGACTTTTTCCTTCAAATTCGTGAAACTAACGTGGTCCAGGCCGAAAGTAGTCGTTTGATGGGCTTTCAAGACTCCATAGGACATGAGGCCTTGAAGGTTTCCTTGGTTCCGGAACGAATGTAGGTGAATAATCAGCGTTATGGAACAGGATAGCGTCAGCCACATCGAGATCAGCTTTATTCTCCGTTATACGGCAATAGCCCTGAAACAATGCGAGTTGTAGGAATCTCTACCGTATCTGGGACTGTCCATCAGAGAAAGTCGTAGAACACACGATCTCAGCCATTTCACTGCTACACGTTCCTTGGGATTCCTCATAATCTAAGTGGTATAGACGAGGTTCAAAACTGGAAAAGCCATCAAAAACCCCTTTTGAAGCCTAGAAGGTCCATAAATGATCTCAGAGCTTTCAGTACTTTCAGATGTACCACATCTTCATCTTGACGTCTTCAATAAGGTCAGGATGCGGTGCCCGGCTTCTTTTCCTTTCAACTCACGCAATGCTCTAGCACTACAATATGGGAGCACTAGGCGCCTTATAGACGAGCCAAGAAAGGCTTCTTGCCGTTGAAAAACCATGGAGCTCCTTTATCGGTTACAACTTGAGAGGATTGCTTCTCATTCATTGCATTCAGCCAAATGAGCCATGCCCAGCCCATTGGCGGGTCAGGAAGTCCAAGTTCCGGTGCAGGCATGAGAATTACCCCTAACACTATGGTCATCATCTTCGAATAAATTATAAATCGTCTTGTAAAGTATGAACAATCACAAACAAACCCTAGTTGAATGACATTCCGAAAGAAATCTTTCCGTGGTTATATCCATTCGGAAAAACTTCGTTGCTGCATATATTACAACGGTCTGAAAAGACATAAAATATGCGAAAGATTATTGGTTTCAGACTGGAAATAAAATCGTAAAAAGCTTGAAATGGATCGAGTAGCTCTGAGAAGCCTTGTTGAATTTCACTGTGATTACCAGCGAGCAATGCAAGACTTCGGAGCGCTGAATTAGGCCCTAAACTCCAGAAAAAAAGGAGGGTAGGGGTTCTCAGATTTCCGCTCCAAAAGAATAAAAGTCGATGTCCTTTCGCGGTAACAATTCTGTTTCGCCCCCTCATTCAACTCCATTCAGGGTCTTAGTGGCGTTTTGGATGTGAATGTGGCCTATGCACAGCTTGGTGGGGCTCGCAACAATACAAGTCAGCCCTTCTATACTCCCAAACGGATCTGCTTTTTTTAACTTTCCAGAGATGGGAGATTTGATTGACTCTAGCGAGTGCTGAATTCGTTGAATTATTCGATCCGTTGACTATAAATGTGGGACCATGCCGAAACTCAGAACTGCACCATATACGTTCTGATGATCATAGGAAACCATGAATCTTAAACATACCTTAGTCGGATCTCGATTCCTTGCCGTAGACTCTTGCAGTGCTTCTCTGGGCTTAGGCTGAGATGTAAGGAGAACATAGGTGATGCAGCAAACAGAAAGAGCAACCAACATTAGCATAGAAAACATCCATTTTGCCGATGTTGCAGAGAGCACTAGAAAAGCATTTTCAGTCAAGTATAGCGGTAACGGTAGAAAGCAGTTTGAACTTGAAGAATTCTCCCATCGAAACTCCGTCGGACAGTCTTTTTGATGTAGAGTCATGAAGTTCCTTCAAAAAACTCTCTCCAGAATACAATCATCATGACGATCACCCTTAACCCCACTCTCCCGCTTGAGGAGATGTCGAAGTACCTTAGAACCCTTCTTTCCTACAACACACAACTTCATCTACTTACTCATTGGGGATTGAGATTAAGTACCCCGTATAGTTGAGACCATCCCCGCCGACCCCTTCCCCTTTCCCATCCTTCCTTTTCGAGAGTTTTGGCCAGGAAGCACCATCACTGCGACGATCGCAATGTGCCTCTCTACTCCTACGTCGTCAAACGGAATGAAAGTCGGAAGCGGGGAGTTTAGAAATATTCAATCAACCTTATCATTCATCCTCTCATAAGTAGCCTCTTATGACTATGAAAGAAAATGTAAAAAAGCTGCCAAGGAAGGAGACCCTACCCATGCCACTCCCTCCACTTCTCTCCCCCTCATCTTCCCTTGATATTCTTCGACAAAAAGAGACAATATGGAAAAATAAGCAAACCTTGCCGGACTCCTCTTGACAAGCGGAAGGTTGCCATCGGTAAGGAGAATAATAATAAATAGTTAGACTCGGCAAAGGCTTCCAAAAACGATTGTTGACAGTGCTACATTGATCGGGCGAGAAAAGTGGCCATTTCAAAACTTGCTGCTTTTATGGAAAAATCGGCTCCCACCACTGTAAAAATAATCAAACGGCTTCAAGCATCAAAGATCAATCTGATTACGGGCCTGGTTCGAAGGTGAAAAGCCTGGTCAAACAGAGCTGGCTAGGTCATAACCGTCCTGTACAAACAAATGTATGTAATGATACGAGACCAGACCAACATTAGACCTAGTCACAACAAAGTCACAGTAAAATCGATTGCCTTAAACATCAAATATCGAACAACTGAATGATCGCGATCACCGTGGTGAAATTCAGTAATCGTGGGAAAAAATTCAATGCCAGCTGATACCCATTTCAACCAATCTCTTTACATGCTTGGCACTGGTCACCCAGTTCAGGCATCGCGTCTACCCGACTATATACCTACTGCTTAGGTAATTCTAATGCAGAAATTGACCTGGCACCATATCTCACTGAAGTGCCAGTGACAGCGTCACTCTGAAGGTACACTCCTTCTTCACAGGTGGTTGTTCCGCCTAATGGAAGAGCGTTCATAATGTCCAGCTTTTATCCCTCGGTGGCACATGGTTTGAACTTAGAGGACACTAAATTGACTTATAACTGATACCAGTACTGAGGCGGAGGCGGTTGAGGGTAAGCAGCAGAATATCATATACGCATAGCCTGGAAATTGAATCCCGAGTCGATACTAACCCAAGAACAAGAGATCAGCTATACCTCCCATCCCTCCGAGGTTTTCCCACTGAAAGTTGAATGCGTGGCGCATCACCAAATGGGGGTTCGTTGGTAGAAATGGGATTCGGCTTTCAACTGCAGGAGTGGGAATTTTTTTTCTCGACTGAAATGAAGACAAGTCAGATTCAGTGGCAGAGAAGAGTTATGTAGCCATCTACATAAGAAGCTCGGCTAGTATAGGAAAGCACACAACGGCTGGAAACAGCTTCTTATCGTTTGATTCAAGACTGGATCGATACACGGCCAGGAATTGCAATTTTACTACTGCCCATTCGTTAGCGCAATCGTCTCAAAAGGAGATCCTTCATCGGCAACTTCTACTAAAAAGGTTTGAAGGCACAGTCCACAATAATTTTGGGTCGTCCTCTCCTGGTTAGAGAACGAATGTACCGATACTAACAAGGGAGGTCTTTCAGGGCTTGGGCCGCTTATTGAAAATGGTTTTTTGCATTGTGTAGAGCATGAGCACTGAGCATAGAAGTATGGTCATAAGTGGTGCTTCGGTGATGGAGTAAGCTAGAGAATCTGAACTCATTAAGTAATGCAATGTTGTACGAGATTATGGTGTTGAAGGGGGCATTTGGACGAGATCTAGGACATGTGCAACTGTGTAAAGAGTTGACTACAGCGTCTCTGTTCCCAGAACCGTTTTCTAATATAGCCATGAGTCCCGGACGATCAGCTGTTGTGAGCTGGTGTAGCTTCTGTGGGATTGTTGAAACACGGTCGCTTTTTGGCGGGACCTTCAAGGCGGTTGGTCATTGTGCTTTACTGCGTAACATCTACGTAGNGTTGAAGGGGGCATTTGGACGAGATCTAGGACATGTGCAACTGTGTAAAGAGTTGACTGTAGCGTCTCTGTTCCCAGATCCGTTTTCTAATATAGCCAGACGATCCCGGCCCGGACGATCAGCTGTTTGAACATTCAACATGTGAGCTGGTGTAGCTTCTGTGGGATTGTTGAAACACGATCGCTTTTGGGCGGGACCTTCAAGGCGGTTGGTCATTGTGCTTTACTGCGTAACATCTACGTAGGACATTTTTCGACCCGTCAACGTCCCATGTGGGAGCTTCGAAACTACAAATTCGTTCCAGTTAGTACCTCAAAAGTCGTTACATGGTGTTTAATGGTGGACTGTGTCTTTGATGCCTTCTTTCTTCGATAAAAGCGAAAAAGAAGTGTAGATGCTCTTCATTCTACTGAGGACGAGGTTTGTCGAAAAAGAGTACCTAGCAAATGTATTGGAGAGAGTGCAAGTAGCTACACCAAGAAAAAATTTCCAGAAACCTCCGAAGACAACATAGACTAAAGGGAGAGAAATCAACTCTATGGAGAGAGACTTAGGTAAGGTAGAAGTATAAATGTGCTGGAAGAATGTTGAGGTTTGTAGAATGACAAGCAAGTCACTAAAGAAGTCGAAAATAAAAGCAATTACAGGTAGCAAGAGAGTTGCAAGTTCCACTCCTACAGTTACAGCTAAGTGCGCTGCATTCTAAGGGAAAGCCAACAAGGTGAAGCCAGTATAGTGCTACTGCCTTATCAAGCCAAACTCTCATTTCATGCGTAGGCGTTCGTTATCAGCAAGGGAAGCATGAAATTTATGCCTCTGTGAACGAGCTCATATCAGCTGGATCAACAGAAATGACCAGGAACGCCTGAATGTCTCCATTTGATGTAACGACAAAATACCATAAAATACCAGATGATGCAAGGTATAATTTACTAGATGAGGAAAACTGTCTTCCGCTACTCCAACAAGACCCACGATACTCTTACTGCTACTGTTCCAATCAAGACTACGATACCCTAACTATATCTATGTGTATTTAACAATGAATGGACTTCTGAGAGCATTTCTGCTTCACTGGTTGGGCCCACCCACGACTTTGGTGAATACTTATTATTCCTTTTGATTATTATGAGTACAGAGTTGTTGCAGTGGTAGGCGACGCCACTATCACATACACATGGTCAGAAAACTGGATTCCAATCGTTATCCACCCGGGCAGACCGAGCCTCCAATCTCAGAGAGTACCAAATTCGTTTGGAAAGATATAGGCGCTGACTACTACATCAGCTGGCCCCGTCTGGATAACATGCGCTTCTGAACGGCGCAACGATTCTGAACGGAAGTCAAATGCGGGGCGCACTCTATGCGCGGATTGATCAACGCGGGACACTTACTTTTTATTCATATGAATAGTGTTGAAACACTCCACTATCTTCACTACATTGCTTCACGGGCGCCTGAAGTTGTGAAGAGATTCATTTCATATTGGCTACGTTGAGAACTGTGCTCATGCAACTTTTTGTTCAAGACTTTCATGGAGTAAGCCATGCATCAAACCTTCTTTCAAACTCGTCTACTGCTCCCAGAGTACATTAGGCTATTGAAGTACGGGTTTCATGTAGGCACTACTGTAGGTAGAGAAAGTTGAAAGAATTCGAAGAGATTTTTAAGGAAATGTAGGGTTGCCAGTTTATTTTTTTAGATTGAATGCAGTTGCAGGATTCAGTTTCAAGGAAAGAAGAATGAATACCGTGTAGCGGAGAAGATACTGGTCTAAGAAGCTCCCTTAACTGGAATAAACTTTGAGAGCAAAGAATTCGAAGTGAATCAGTTTGAAGGAATCTGTCGCTGAGTGTCCTTCCCTGCTGACTCCGTAATACTTTGACTCTCCTAATTCCGCGAGCGGTAAAGGTGAATGCCATAATTATTGCCTTATTTACCGGTCAAGGACTTCAAACGAGGAATCAATTGATTCGCTATGAAGTTCGTCGTCACTCTCTAAGAGTAACGGAAGGTATCCCATGTGAACAAAGGCTAGACTTCATCATTTCCTATCAGTTCTCAGAGGAGCAAATCAGAATTAAATGACGGAAATGGGAAGAAAGGAGGTCCAAGGGAGAAATGGGTAGCAGGAGTACTAGAGTCCGTAGAACTTCGAAGCATACTCCAATAAACAGCTCTATGTGACTCCTAGCAATCATGACCCGTTCCCCTTCCGCTCGTTTAACAGTATGTACAGGCAACGATCACAATAAGGGGAACGTGGTAGTCTTTCCGAGTTAATTAGGGCAAAAGGAGTGGAACGAGTTCGACGGTATGAGAGACGGCCCTCCGCTCATCTTAGCGATAGCATTCTTGAAGGCGCAGATTGCCGTGACAACGCCTTTGCAGATTTTTTATTGCTTGAAATATATGGCCCCGAGAATGGTTACGGAGCGTAGGAAGGAGATTAAACAAAGCGAAATGAACACTTAAAAATTGATCTGGATCGATGTTTAGGCGGTCATCACGCTATGGACACCACCGCTCAGTGATCGCAGAAAAGGACGAGTTTAACGACTTTGAAGGAGCTGATACCATCTGAAATAAAGCACGTTTTTTGCTATTGCAGTGAGCTGATGCTGGCTAATACCTAATAGCAGTTGCTATGCAATTACTGACATTACATTACACCCGAACACCCCTTTGTTGTCACAACCTCGCCCAACCACAAAAATAAGCTATTTCGAGAAAACCTTATATAACGGAATGTCGTGGGATCCCCGCGTTTTTTCGCAGTCATTGTAGCATCTCACCCAGCTGCAACTCAAGAGTGGTATGCGTACCTATCGCAAAAGAGTAATTGTCGGAAGTGGTGTCGGAGTGAGTTGTTCACTACTAAGCGAGTATGGTCCGGAGTTCGGATCTCACATTATTACAGGACTTGGCTGGCCAAGCCGTTCTCCGCTCCACCGCGCANCTCTCCCCCCCCCCCCCCCCTCCTCCTCCTCCTCTCAGGTTCCAGGAGGGGTCGCTCAGCAGGAACAAAACTTTTCTGAGGGGAGGAGAGCAATCACTAATCACTCGTACAATGGCCGATCACCGTAGGTCTTTGCATATTCCATACAGGCGACCAAAACGCTACAGCAAATCTGATTCGAGATCGAATGCGAGGCGCTTCTAAGAAGCAGGATCGATTAATACCAAATAGCTTTGTCCTCCATTTTTTATCTTTTTTATGTTCTCAGTCATTGATCACTGAGTGAAGAGACAAAATGCAAACTCTTATTTCCACTAATCCAAGTAATAGTATAAAAATTATATGAAAGAGAACTGATTTCTTTGGGATTCTGACAGAACAGCAACAAAATAGAATTTTCTCATGCATCAATGTATCTATTTAATTAGATAACTACAATTTGATTTTCTAAATGCAATAGTTAAAATTTTCATTTGAAAAGCTAGAATAATAAAAAGGCACAGAATATTTTCAGCAATCGAACCGAGTAATGGCGAATGAATCAGCACAATCAAAGCACCATACGTAGGAATCAAAAATAATGACGAATGAAAATAGAGAAGAAATGGCGATTCAAAAAAATTGTGTAATGACACATGATCAATTATCGATCACTTCGCCCTTCAGGTATTTCTGAATGGAAGTGCCAAATTGTAGAAAGGCAGAAGAAATGGTAGAATTCGTGGATCATCAAGTTCACATTCACGGAATCCTTTTGCAAAAGGGTTCGATTCGATCTTCAGTGAAGTGATCTGAGTGAAATAGAAAGAAATAGAGTTCAACAATGAAGAAATGATTTAAACACTTTGAAGCAAGGCCCTCTAGCCGACATTGGTCTGATTTTTTTTTGGTTCAAGAGATGGGAAGTTGTGGTCTTTGTGAGACAGTATCTCAATTATTTTTTGCCACTTTAGTTGAGATTTCCATAGTAGGGCCAAAGATGAAGGACAATCAGTCAAGGATAAGTAATTCATTCTCTGAAAAGTCATTTAACCAGGTTTTGATGATTCACCGGAACTCCCAATTTCAACAGATCTTGGCGGCACAATGGTCACCAAAGGACGGCGTTGGGGTGAAGGAGCGAGACAGGGAAGAAAACCGATGTGGGAAGGGTTATACTTTTCGAAGGGTTCACATTACTATGTAATGGAAACGGGGAATAGAGTACGATGTTATATGGGAATGCTAAGTATATGGTCAAATTGACTCAGAATGAAATTCGGATTATGCACGCGAAGGCATTCCCATTCCACTATACCTGCCCTTAATTCGCTACACGGAAGTAGTAATGCGTATTAACTTCTACCATTCATCTCTGAACCCAAAAGTTGGTCAGAAACGATTCTGGGCGATCTTAATAAAGCCAGGTTCAGTAATACCGGAGATTAATAAATGAGATGCCTTAATGCGAAAAGGATTGCTCCGATAAATATACTCTTTTCAAGTCATATGTACAACTCGGAAAAATAGGCGATCTGAGGTTTTTTGTTCAGCAGCTGTTGCAAAAATGAAAAGGTGAAACTTAAAGTGGCTTTGTTAAGCTGTCTCTCGATGAACAATTGGTTTTTGAACCAAGCTGATGTAGGAAATCGAAAAAGTAGCGAATATATGTAGCTACTGAAGCAGAAATGAGAGGCATTAAATGTTTACTTGAGCGGTTGCTTGGAGTATCACGTAACCGTTGGCAACCTTCGGCCAAATCCAATCAAGCCTACCTCTGAGATTTGAACGTCACAAGGGCTGAGGGCCGAATTCACTAAAACCCCTCTATTTGGCAGGACTCCAGTCTCAGATAGAAGGAAAGGGTCATGATGGACGGCGAGCAATAGCCATCCGATAGTTCTTTGGTGAAAACGCAGTCTTATCACCATTTCTGTACAAATTAGTCTAGTTTTTCAAATGTAGCCAGAAGTTACTGCTATTTTATCCTAGCTGTGAAACAGGTCTTACGATTTCGAAATGCTAAGCTCCAGAACACTTGGAAGAACTGAGACCGAGTACTGACTATCTTTCCATTTTCATTTTCGGAGAGCACAAATCCCGAAATTGTTAACACCCTTGGCTCAGCAAGGGCCACGGAAACGTTGTGATGGAATGTTTCCAACTTGAAGCATGTATAGCCGAGTGTCTAGGTTTTTGGGTCTATACATGCATTCATGGAGGGCTATGAATTTTCCTTCCACCGCAACAAGGTCATGCCCCCACGGATTCCAGAAAGGAAACTTATAATAGTGTTAAGCTGAAAACATTCCCATACTTATTAGTTGTTGTTATTGGAAAGTTTCGAATTGGGACCACCTGAGTCCCCTGTCGACTTGATGATCATCGATGTCCTTGAGCAAACACCAGTAAGTCTCCATCAAGACCTGTCGAGAGCCACAGTAGTCCACTGAATCATATTTCTTCGAAGGATACGGCACAAAACATTTCTTTCGTTCAGACCTTTCGTGAAGAAGTGCGACAATCGCACTGGGTGTCGTCCTGGTAATGCTTGATGTCCCGAGGAATCCAGTCAGTAAAGGCCATTGCAATGGTCACCGCAGTACCGTATAACGGGTCCGGCCCACCTGTTAATGGACTTCTTGGCCCAAGCAACGGCATCTCGATCTTCGTACCCTGATGGAGCCTGGAACTCCGATTTTCCTTCTCCACCAGCATGCATAGAATATTAAGCTGGAATAGAGTTCTGAAAAACTCAGAAAAATGCGGCCAAATAGCTCGTCAGTGGTTGGTAGTCAATCATTTCAATGAGTCAATCATCCTTTCCCAGCGCCTGTACGTTGTCAACTCCAGGGGCGTATAAAAACTTCGCGACAGAAAAAGTTGCATCTAGCGAATCCTTATGGAGGCTGAACTTCTGATATCTGCATACCTCTCTTCCTTCAGTTTCCTACATGATGATGCAACTTCGATTTTGGCTCAAATTTGTTCAACAATTATTAATTTAATCCAGTCGACGCTGCAAGAGCAAAGGCAATTCACTTTGAGAACGATCTTAGTTTCAGAGCATTATAGCATTTCTGGTAACGGATTTTCTCACCCATTGTCTCAAAATGCAACTGGCCGTCCAGCAATTCCTAGCCCTGTCGTTCATGCCTCAGGGTATAGTTTCGAGTATGACCTGATGCTTAGTTTTGGAATTTCAATGATAGTATTTGAGGTAGAAGGTTTTGTTACCCACTGACTCCGACATACCTCTGACCGTCCAAAGTTCCAGAGCCCTGTCGTCCATCCTCAGAGATGCGCTCGTGTAGATCCACACTGCATTCTAGTAGCGACGAGCTATACCATGTCCGCGTTCACTTTCATGTGCCAGGACACTCATTCGTAACTTTACAGAGAAAAGAACAGAATCCTATGCTCTAGGGGAAAGCAGTAGACCTTCTACCCAGAAGGTAGTACCAACAAAATACATTCCTTGTCTAGTCAGACGGATTGAACGCAATTCGCTGCACTCATATGCATCTTCCACCTAGCGGCTACAAGTATTTGATGCCCTTTGATTGATGCCCTGCGATTACTATCGGAGTCGCGGTCTTTCAAGCTCAGATGAACTTTCAGGGATATGAAGAGGTAAGGGTAGGGATAGGGGTGGGCGGAGAGGGGAGGAGAATCGAAGAGAAAAGGAACAGGGGAAGGAGTACCGCGCAAGGCGTAAATTACATGTGCGGGAAGCAGCTGAACTGTCTTTTTAATGACTCTTGTTTTCCCATCAAATTGAATAAATGTTGGGAAAAGAGAGTTTTAAGTTCATGTGGGTGACCGAATTTTTCCGTCGAACGATGTCAACAAACCAAATAGTGAACCCTAAGATCGATCATTCCCTCAAAAAACTTTCTTCAGCCAACTTTAATTTATGGATATTTTAGATCACTGAAGCACTAACTCGATGATTCTGATATGCGGTGACGGCGATAAATACAGTCTCCTCAAACGATACGGTAATACGGTCTTCATTATTTTTGCCATCCTGTTCTTCTTGTTCATCAGAATGCCGAACCAGATGGATTCGAGGCA